>JAMAGY010000060.1:0-157028 GCA_023626415.1 Penicillium sp. S1701
GAACGAGTGCTATCTAACTTGTAGAAGCCTCAGATATCAGGCTTCCACATACTCATCACCTATTTCCCCACTACACTAGGTATATTACAAAAGCAGACATATATATCTCTTCGGATACACAATACTTTGGCAGCTGATCTTTCTGATGATCGATGGGTGACTTGTAATCTAAAATTCAAGATATAATCACATCACATCAATCTTGAATCTTCAACAAAATTCCACCAACTATACAATAACCTACCGAGACCCCTCTTTCAAAATAACCTCCTCAACCTTCTCCCCCAAAGCCGCATGTCCAAAAAGAAGCTTCATCCCCTCATCGCAAAAATCATGCTGCTCCCGAAAGTACAAATCCCCCTTATCAGCAATCTCAACCGCCAATCCAAACAACCGCGCTGCGGGTACATATTTCCCCGCCGCATCCGTCATCCCCTTACCCTTACCTTCAGCCTGCTCTTCACCCCCATTAACAAGTCTAAGAACCGTCTCGCCAACCCGCTCCACATCCAGAAAGCGCTGCGGGAAATGCTTCAGGAGCTCTGGGGAAATCAGGTTTGTCCGCACGACGGCTGGACAGATTGCGTTCACTCTTATCCCTTCTACCCGGAGGTTTTTTGAGATGGAGCGCATTAGGCCTAGGGTTCCGTCTATTTGGAATTAACAGTGCTCTCAATAGTGAGGTGGGTGGTGCCAGGCAAGGCCGGGATCAACATACACTTCGAACTCCCATACAAAGGCGCACCACACGTCTCATAAAACGCCGCACTACTAGCCGTGAAAATAAGATTCGCGCCCTTACCCCGATGAGGCGAGCAGTGGAAGTAGTACTGAGCCAGGTAGGCCGTGCGAGCAGCGCCTTTCAGGTTGATATCGTAGGGTAGTAGATCTGGTTCGGGAGGTGGGGTGACGCCTGCATCAGGATCGGCATGATGGAGGGGTTGGTAGAAGTTGCCTAGTTTTTCGAAGACGCCTGCGTTGGCGAAGACGAAGTCTAGACGGCCTTGTGTGTCGAAGACGGCTTGGAAGGCGCTAGACAGGGAGGCGTAGTCTGTTATGTTGGCGTGGTGGTAGGTTGTTCCCGGTAGGGAGGAGGCGGCTTTTTCCCCGGCTGAGTCGTTTATGTCGAGGATGTGGATTGTCCAGTCTTCGCAGGCTGAGAGGGCTTGTGCGACGGTTAGGCCTATGCCGCTGGCTGAAGTTGAGAGTTGATGGTGTTAGCCTGGGTTCAAGGTGGTGGGGAGTGGTTGGGTGGTGATATAGTTACCTCCGCCGGTGATCAGGGCTACTTTGTCGGCCATTGGGATGGGGTATGGTGAGATTGAGTGTTTATTGATGAGTATGCTATAGGATTATGTGGCAATGAGATTCTGATTTATTCTTGAGATGTGTTATGAAGGACACCCCCTCCCCCTCACTGTTTGGGGCCAAATGGACTCCGATGGATGCAGGTGATCCGATCCATATGACGTCCAGCCTGCGCAGTTTAGGCAGTTTTGTGCGAGGCTATGCTTATGTGATTGCTGGGCTTACGCTGCATGGATTGGACTAGGCTATATCAGAAGGAGATATTGCTGGTTTAGATGTGGGTTGGTTTGGCTTACTTTCCTGTTTGCGGTTAAATAATTGGAGAATCGCTGCTACTAGTGGCTAGTGGTTATAAATCCTACTCATTGTGAGTAGCCCGGACATCTCAATTACTATATTTGGTAAGGTGGGGAAAGTTATAAAAACGTTATTACCTGACTCGTGTGCATCCATATATGCTCAGCTCAACACGACACTTTATAGTTGCGCTTGGTTAACATTCTATATTAATAGGGACTCGGAGGCTTCGCAAGTGTGACAGTCAGACTCAATCAAAATGCAACAAGTCTATTCTATTTCCCCTTAGTGCCCAAAACCAGACAGGAACACAGGGCATATCAATACACTAAGTTACACGACAAGATCAACGACATAGGAGCGCAGAACGGGGGAATGAATATGCTGGAAAGATCACGGGAGAGGAGATCCAGTGGGGAGAGTTGGACTCGGGGAAACGGCGAGAGGACTTTTATATAATACACATCCCCGATTCCAATTCCCACTTGTATCGCGGAGGTAGTCGCACTTCGTGGGTGCGCCAAGGTTCAACAAGAAAAAGACGAGAAACTATGAGCTAATAGAGCAGAGCTCATTACTCGCTCTTCTTAGTCTCCTCGTTCTTCTCCTCGGCATCGTGAGCAGCCTTAGGGACCAAAGACTCGCTCTCAGCGGTCTCGCCCTTCTCGGCTTCGGAAGCCTTCACCTCGGCGTTGACCTCCTTCGCGCGGGCCTGCTTTTCCTCGGGCTGCGAAGCAGCATCGACGTCGGCAGCAGTAGACTGCTCGGATGGGGAGGGGGCACCAGCCGCAACGGCCGCAGCTTCAGCCTCTTCATCTTCCAGCTCAGCGCCGTACACATCAGGGTGTGCGCGGAAGCAATTTTGCATTCCCCTGCAGCGTTTGAATTAGTATGGGATAACGCACGGTATGTAGCCAGATCATCAAACGTACTGGAACTTCTCAATGCAGTCGATACCCTTCGGCTCCTCCTGCGAGTACACGAAGCAGCTGAATGCCGCCTTGAACTCCTCTCCGCAAGGACCATGCGCCATACCACCTAGGCAAGGGCAATCCCAGTTGATCTCGCCGGTCTCGGGGTTGAAGGCGGCTTCCTGGCCAGCCTCCTCCTCGAGCTGTTCCGGGTTCTGACTAGCCTTCCGGCTGGCGGCTCGCTCTTCGCGGATCTTCGGGGTGATGGAGTCGAGTGTCTCGGTCGATTCGGGGCCATTGTCTTTTTGGGTCTTGGAGAGGATCGAGACTGGAGGGTTTCAAAGTAATGTGATTAGCATAGATTCGAATGGAGATGGATAAACGCAAGTGTTTGCGCGCTGAGATGCGATCTGTTCCGGCCCTGTCTCAATGCTGCGGTTTCCAATTGCAAACGGCAATTGTAAGAAGGGTCTGTGGCTGTGACGTACAGGTAGGCTCTTGGGAGAATGCGCTGTTGGTGTTATAGTAGTAGATCGCACCGCCGGCCAGGCCCAACCGGATAGCAGTGTTCTTCCAGCTTCTCGACTTGGTCGGACCGGTGCTTATCAATCGTCTGCTGGCTGGGCCAGAGGGTGCGGCGACGGGTGCGCGGGCGAGCGCTCGTACAGCGGGGCGAAACATGGTGAGTTTGAAGCGAGTGAAGGAATTGAGACCGCCGAGGGACCTCCAGAGGACGCGGGAGGGGAGGAAGAGGGAGGAGGAAGCGGACGGAGAAGTTGGTGGAGGAAGTGAAGAGTGGATTTCGGCCTAAGGTTGGGCCAGTCACGTTGCTTCCGTCGCAACTCTCACTACACGAGAACATACCCCAGAACAACGGAAACAGCAGAGAACAAGAGATCTAGGTTCTACACACTCTAAAAAAATGGAGTGGAATCCTAGTCAGTTCTTTCGTCCAGGTCATGCCTCGCCATATGCCCTGCTGGTGCTGAACCAGCCAGTCAACGAAAGGGCGTTCGGAATACTACGTGATAATGGTGAGCAAACAGCCCTTGAGGTTCTGTCCTGATTCATTCTCTCGTGCATGATCGAGTTGACTGGATCGGGTGGTCTGTTTATAGTGGAAATCATGGGAAACCAAGAGATCTGATGTTTTTGCAGCATCCTACATCATCTGCGCCGATGGCGGGGCAAATCGTCTGTACGACATGATGAAGCGTCATGGGAAAGAATCTACAGATGTAAGTAAATTCCAACAATCATCTGAATGGAACAGATTGAGTCTATTCAGACTCAAAGCAAATACTGCCAAATCTCATCACGTTACAAATATCCACCGGAAGATATATTCAACAAAAACGAGATATAAATACTAAAAACCTACACCAGCTCCCAAACAGAATCATAGGCGACCTAGATTCCATCAACCCAGCAATCCGAAAACACTACGAGGATCTCAAAGTCCCAATCAACGAAGATCCAGACCAATACTCTACAGATTTCACCAAATGTCTGAAATATCTCAACGCCCATGCAGCAGAGATCATCGCGTCTCCGCGCAACGGCCAAAGTCATCCAGCCGCAGCAGCGCACTCAAACACGACAGAGTCCCTGGAGAAGACGAAGACTCTCGACATCGTCATCCTAGGCGGTCTTGGCGGCCGCGTCGATCAGGCATTCTCGCAAATCCATCATTTATACATGATGACAAAGACCCAGCGTGAACTGCGACTCCAGCGCGAGTCACAGTCGCAGGCCCAGCAAAATGAAGATGAAGATTCAAACTCTGCAGAAGCAGCGGGCGGAAACCTCTACCTCGTTTCCGAGGAAAGCATCTCCTTCGTCTTGCTAACAGGCAAGAATAAAATCCAGACACCAGCAACGAATCGACCACGGGAACCGCCCCTCGAACAGCCTTGCACTGGGTCGAGCGAGGGAGATAGCCATGACCGGAAACGCAAGCGCGAGGCCGAGAACGAGAGCGAGACTGAGACTGAGGCAAAATCAGAGTACCTATTCGAAGAGAATATCGGGATCATCCCGCTCTCGGCCCCGGCATCGATCACCACACATGGATTCGAATGGGATGTGCAGGACTGGCACACTGAGATCGGAGGACAGCTGTCAACGAGTAACCATATCCGAGCGGAGGAAGTATCAGTCGAGACATCGGTGCCGGTTTTGTTTACAGTTGAATTGGCCGAGAGATTGAAACGGTGAACCTGAACACTTTCTTGGAGAAAAAGCGATTACGCTGAGATGGGTTTGGTCACGGTGTTGGAGATAAGAAAAAGTTTTCTCGTTTACTATACTTTGCCTCGTTGATACCCCCCTGTTTGCTACCTATAGACTCGAAGGGTAAAAAAAAAAAATCAAAAACAAACCATTTCCAAGTATTACAAATAGAATATAGGGACCTGTGAAATCGATGCCGAAAATAACAACCTCTGGCGCCAGAAACGGCCTCCTTTCCACCCGTAACTTTGGACGGCGTGTCGTCGCTTGACCGCCCGCCCTGTACTGCCCGCTATTCTGCACCCAGCCAGGGCACGTAGTCATCCTCTTCTCGTCCTGTTGATGATTACCTTTATATATCCAGTCCTTCCAAGCGTGGTCTATAGCTGGGTGCTCGGTGTGTTATACTGGACTGTCAGATCGTGTAGTCCCCTTCGGTATACCCGACTGTATAAGAAAATCATGTGACTCTGGAGGGGGTCTGATAAATACTCCATCTGAGGGGCCACCAGGAGGAAGGTTACGGAACAGCGTACGTATTATGGCGCTAAACCAGTAACAGCAAAACTAACCACATCTAGTAATTCGCAGGTCCCGATATTACAGGTGAAAAGAAACCTTTTCAAAAAAGCCAGATCCAAAGCCAGAATAAGAACCCTCCTTTGCCTTTGCCTTTGCCAAAATAAAAGCAGAAACTTGAAAATAACACCAAACCCAGGCGCCCCTGGCTGAAACGAGAGACCAAGAATGATAAGGGAGGAAAAAAGAACGAAAAGAAAAGAAAAACCCAAAATCGCATATCGCATCATCGCATATCCCAAGCACTAACACGAGCATTTAATCCCAGGAGAAACATAACAGAACTAGCATGATAGCATGATGTGGGATTTAAGACAAGTGTGTCCCCTCCCTGCAACACGCGAAAACAAGAGGATATCATCCAAACCATTTCCGGATCTGATGGGCCAACAATGGGCATAACAGAAAAAAGCACGACCAGCACAACTTTGATAAAACACGCAAGAAAACAATAACATCACTTCAATCCAGCACCACCAGCTTCCACCTCTGCAAGTCCAGCTCGACCTCCTGTACAGGCGAAAGAGAGAAAAAAAAAGATTTATCCAACTCAACCCAACCCAACCCAGGGATAACGCCAACAACCTAATGACGACGCAAAATAGCCTCGTAAAGCGTTCCAATAACGCCAATCGCAGTACCAGTCAACATACCACCCCAGTGACCGGGCACCGAAGCATTAACCTTAGCAATAGTAAAGTTGCTAAACAGCTCAAAGAAGCCGAAATGGTCCACATAAACCTTATAAACCAGCAAAGCCTTCGCAATATTGAAAGTAAGCGGGTCAAAACTAGCGCGACCATTAGAAGCCGAACGACCCCGTCGCCCAGCCCCAGACGCAGCCTGCCAGCTCAGATTGATAAAGTAAGCCACAATCAGCGGCAAGACAAGGCCGGACAGTAACCACAGCGTAAAGGGGGCCCAGAACGACCCGCTCAACAGGACGAATAGATCCGGCACCTTGATCGCCAGCGAGGGGAGGTGGATTGCCTCCACAGCGGGGGTGGTGGTGAGATAGCGCAGTGGGATGAGTTCTTTCAGCACGCTGCCGCCTTCGAGGAGGAGGACGATTGCTTCGACGGCTTTGAGACTGCTCAGTGAGGCGCGCACTGCGTGCTGGTATTCTAGCACGCCCGAGTCGGTCCAGGCTGTTTCGAGACCTTCGCGCATGCGCGCGGTTTGTCGGTCAATTGCGTCTGTTACAACGGCGGGGGAGGGGGGTAGTTGCTGGGTGGTGGATTCGATGACGGATCGCACGGCGCGTGATGATGAGCGCACTGCTGAGGCGGGGGTCTTGGGTGCTGGGGTCTTGACGGCCGGGGATTTGGCGGCATCTTCGGATTCGCTGTGGAGTGTTAGGAGCGGGAGTCCGGGATAGCTGGAGATGGGATGGGGGCGCTTTTTCTTTGTCTTCATACCTGCTGGCGCTTTCTTGTGGCTTGGTTGATCTGCGACCTGGCGTGCGCTTCTCGACAGGGGTGAGTTCGACCTTGGGTTCGCGCTTGATGGGCGATGAGCCGCGCGCGGGCGCATCTAGGCGCCTGTAGTAGTCGGCGAGTTTCTTGTCATTAGAGAGACTGGCGCGATTTTCGCTGAGATGTTTGTCTAGCGAGACGGCGAGGTCGCCTTTGTTTAGGTCGGAGAAGCTGGGAAAGGAATTAGAACTGGTTTGAGGGGCTTTGTTGTCAATGCGACGAGATGTTGGTTTTCTTTTGATCTGATTTTTTGGGATTGCGCGAGTGCGCGCGAGGTGGAAGTGAAGTAAACAGTGGGTAAACATACTTGGTGAGGTTGGTTCGCTCGGCGATCTCAATCAGCTCCGGCTTGCGCAGCTTGTTGAGGGTGGGGAGGCCACTGGACATGGTGAAGAGAATATGATAGCCAGACCAGATTGGTTTAGTTCTTTTTTTAAAAGTAATGCCTGGTGTCCTGAGTCACGAAAGGTAGATTAGAGGGGAAGTGTAGAATGCAAGGAGGGGGAAGGTCGAAGTGCAATTGTTTACGCGGGATCGCCAAAACAAAACACGCTAGCGCGTTTGGGTGGATTTGGATTCCTGGGCACAACTGGGATATTTGTGAGAGTTATTAAATTACAGAAATTATATAAATTATATAAACAATGATGTTCAATGATTATTTCATTTTATACAGGCTTTATAGCTGAGAGAGAGGTGGTATGGTACAGGTGGGCTATCTCGCCCGTCTAGTCTATCAAGGAGAGCCCGGATGTACAATCGCAAGAAATGGCTCTAAGTCCTCCCAAAAAAAATAGATTACAATGGATTCCACAAAACGCCGCCCAAATGAAAGCCGGATGATGCAGAGAGAAAGAAGAAGCGAGAGGGGTGTTGAGATCACAGAGGAGACCAGTCCTCGGCACCCTGATATGTCTCCAGTTGTTTGAGCAGGTACTGGTACATCACCAGCATGGTCCCGCTCTGAATACTGGTCCACACACCGCGCGGGCCCACGCCCCGGAACCACCCCGCAAGTCCCTCGGTACGGTAGATCATCTTGAGTCCGGTGAACACGGACGATGTATCCAACCGAGGCGCACCCGGAGGTGGCACAGATGTGGAGGGTGACGACGTCGAAATCGGTCGAGAGTGCGAACGCGAAGCCTGGGAATGCGATGACCCTGGCGCGTGCGGCCGAGGACTCTCCTTGGGAGCATGGTCGTGGGAGTGCTTTGCACCCGATGAGCCTGATGGGTTCGCCGGCGGATTCTGTTGCGTTTGGATACGCGTCTTGACAACATCCAACGGGCAGGTGATCACACCAGCCATACCACCCGCGGTAGCAGCCGTAGCAATTTCCAATCCCAATCCGATATCTCGCTTGCCAACCCACTCCTTGGCTAGCGTTTGCTCCTGTTCGTAGAATGCGAACTGCAGCGCGGAGAAAGGCAAGTCACGGAATATAGTCGCCTTGTACCCGTGAAACAAGGCAGAGAAGCCTTCTTGGCGGACGATGGTGCGCAGGGCGTCAGTCGTGCCGCGGTAGTTATACCCCGAATTGAAGTGAGGGTTGTTATATCGGCCTTGCAGTTGAAGTCGGGTCTTGAGCACTTCGGACGGAACGTAAACCACGGACGCAGCCAAATCTGCGAAAAAGCCGCCAGAAAGATATGCAAGGCTAGGATTGATTCCCGAGTCAAGCATCAATCGCTTTGTGAATTCGTACACTCCGAAGAAAATCACCGTACCCGGGAAAGATCCCCAGAAAGCGGGCGTCACGCCACTGTAGAGACCTCGGAATAGACCTTCCTGGCGGTAGATTGTTGCATATGAGGAAGTCATCGATGTGTATTTGGGTGGGAAGGTCGGGTCGCCCTGTTGCCGGGTCTTGACTGTGTCTAACGAATGCATCAACATGTCACCGCAAGATCCTCCGGTTCCGCCCGCCAGCATCGCCTGTCAAAGAAGTTCGCATTAGTATATGGTCAGATTACGGCGCTCAAATACGCATTTCTGGGTATGTGTGATCGTACATGAAGATACGGCGGACGGGGCTCGTCCTCTTCCAACATTGCGCTACCCTGAGCATGGTGAGATGTGCCGGAGGCTAATTCATTCTTGGACACGCCTGTCGATGAAGGCACAAAGGTGGTATTGGAAACGGACAAATCACTTGGGGCGTTCGTAGTCGGGTCCGAGTTCGCTGTTGTCGAGAACAGGCCGAACACTCGCGAGGTCAGGCTCATGGCAAGGGCCGAGAGACTGCACTCCCGCGACAATCGGGACCAGGGGTGGGGATGCCGTGAAAGGAGAGGAGCACCCCCGATAGAATGGAACACAGAGGTATAAAGAGTGACAAGAAGGCGGGGAGTGGGGATCAAAATAGGGAAGAAGACGAGGGTCCGGAGCCAAATCGACGAAATATCTGAATTTCTTGGCGGAGAAAAGAAAAGCCTCATGGCCTCAGGCAGAAACGCGTCATCGATGGGGTGGTTGTAATATTATATAAGCACTTGATATACACACCACAGTAGTCTACTCTAGGGCTGGAATTATCTGGAATTATACTGGAATTATAGAATCAATTCGTGAGCTACTGCTCCTCATGATTCATCCTCGACAAGACATGACTGATGCCTCGTTCCCTTTTCACGTCGTTCTCTTTGTCTAGTCCTTGCCTGGGCCTTATTAGGGCCCTTCTTCTGACCAAGGGACTGCTCACAATCTTCCAGATCTCCAATATCACGATGCGTAACAGTAATATTCAGTTGCCAGTCAGGATTCCAGGAAAAGCCATCTCGAGCCCCATCTTTGAGCGCAGCTAGTCTTCGGGCTAATTCCTCAACAAACGCAACACTCCGATGACGACCCTCCTCGCAGCATATGGTCACAATTAGATCGATATCTGCACTAGTCTCGGCCTCTCGCTTATCAGCTTCCCCAGCTTCTTGCTCATCATCACCCAGCCCTGTTGAACACGAAGACCGGCCCCGTCCCTCTTCAACCGCATTGGAAATCTCCCCTTGAACCTTCACCAAGAAGGCCTCGACATTATCGTTTTGAAGAAACTCTTTCTGAAGCCGTCGAGATAGACCCGTTGCTTTGACTCGAAGATGGCGAGGTGGATTCGGCAAGTGTCGAATATTGTAAGCTAGTGTTTGTGTTTTCTGGTATCGTGTCTCCCTCTGCTGTAGCACAATTGGCCCGTTGGCATGGCCGTATGAAAAGAGTGAAATTCGGACTGATCTTGCGCTTCTTGACGGAGATGCCATTGTCAAATTGGACCAGATGAATTTCAATGGGAATGGAAAAGGATTGAGACACTTTCTAACTAACTCGCAGCAGTAGAAGATATTGATGTTGGGCGATTCGCTCTGAGTCACTAGTAAGCTTAGTCATGGTTCTATCCACCACCAGCCTTCATATACTTCAATAAATACTGTGATGCGCATGATTGAATTGGGCTTGGATTGAGAAATGGCTGGCTGCTACATCAGTCAAGGGCATATATGTATAGGTTTGCACGTTTGCACCTGGTAAAATGAAGACTTCGTGATCGTTAATTTCCGAGTCAATTGCAACCAAGTAAAACAGATACATAAAGAAAAACAATGCTTGGCGAATTTCTAGACAAGGAGAAGAAAAAAAGAAAGAGAGAAAGAAAAAAAAGGAAAAAAGATAAAGTAAAAACAAGGGACATGGCGTTGCGTTGCGTATAGCATCATCATGGTAGGAATCCTACCCTTTCCGACTCTTTCTACAGAGACATATTCAAGTTCTCCACACCCACATACTGGCATACAAATTCGTGCATTCCACTGTTCTCTGCACCCTCCCCCACTCATTCTCGTCGAGAGTAGCCGTCTTCCATTTGGGGAAATTTCCAGCATTGACAAACTCACGGTTCCTCATCTCATTTCATTTTGACCGACAGAGAGAACGCCTTTCATTGCAAAATCCAATTCCAAGACTGCAGCTATCCATGATCGAAGACATTTGTTCAAATTCACACAGAAAGTGCTCCCTCAATGGTCTCCTGTAAATCATTTACTGATCTACTGGGGCTTCTTGGCGGCGGTAGAGCCACCGATGTAGCGGCTGATGTCAGTAGCCTCGTAGCCCTGGCGCACGACACCCTTGAAGGTCTCCCAGCCCTGACGAACCTGGGGCGGGGTGCTTTGGTGGGAGATGGATGCGTCAGCGCGGGCAGTGAGCTGTCGAACAGCCTGCTGGACAAAGGAGCTCTGCGCATAGCGGGCGCGGAAGAAGGACAGGTAAACCACCAGCAGAATCCAGCTGCCGCTGGAGAAAGTGATAGCGGACAGAACCAGGCGGACAAGGAGGGCAATCTCAAGGGTAGCGACAACGCCCATGCTGGCGTCGTAGTACTGCTTGATGAAGCGGCCAATAGTCTCGGCGAGAGGGCTCTGCTTGGCGGCAGGGTTGGAGTTGGGCGAGTTGGGCGAGGCCGAGCCGGCACCCTGCGGGGGCTGAAGGGTGGGGATCAGGTACATGCGGCTGTAGGTAGCCACATGGAAGATGGAGTAAACGCTGAAGGGCAGAAGGGCGAGAATAAGCTGGCGGGAGTACAGCCAGACCAGAGCCATGCCTATGGGAGGAGATATCGAATGAGTTTGCCTGGTTCTTTCACATGCGTACATAGATTGCTCAACTCACCAAGGTACTGCACATTTTCATCGGAAATGAGCTTGGTCACAATCTGAGGAACGCTTCCCTGTACACCGCGGGCAAAGTGGCCCTTGTACACGACAATTCCGTAGGTCACGGCGGCGGAGATGAAGGCAAGGCGATAGGTGAAGACGGCCCAGGAGGAGTAGTAGTTGAAGGTAATGAAGGAGAGCGAGTAGCGGAAGACCGAGAGAAGCAGCGTCAAGTGTCTAAATCTGGTCAGTGGTGCCAAACTTGTGCGATTGTCGACAAACTCCGATTAACGTCGATTAACGTACCCGATAAACCAGGCAAACCTGCAGAAAGGGATGGGGTCAGCACTGAAACAGTATCCATTGAAGCTTCACGCAGCTCCACGGGTAAAACAATGGTTTTCTTTAAAGACACAAACATACTGCAGGGTTTGGGCCAGAGCTTTGAGCCTCTCGGCCAGAGGCAGGTTGGCGGACGGAGGAGGAGCCATGGAGGTGACTCGTTTGAGGTAACGAGGGGAGAGGAGAGAGAGGAGAGATGGATAATTCCAAGTAGCGAATAGAGATGAGGGTAAGGGGGTGAAGGAGAGAAAAAGGCGAAGGGAAAAAAAAAGGTCGTGAGGGAGGCTGGGGAGCGGGGATGGAGGTCCAATGTGTGTTACCTGTGCTTTCCAGCTCGGGAAGCTAAGCGCTCTCTCCGCCTTCTGCCGCGGTGACGTCGGATATTCGGATGATGCAATGCGGTCTATACAAGCTGAGCTATTATTCTCTAGGAGCAAAAACTATTATAGGCATTAGATCTCAAACATATTAAAAGTTGTTCAGCAGAATTCATTGTGGCATTGGTACTGCTCAGCTCTACTCAACCCGGACCAATCGGCTCCACTTTCATAAGGCCCTTCGAAGCACGGAACTTAGACTCGGATCTCTTAGGATCTCCCTGACTATAACCGTCGCTATGCATATGCAAGACCCGGATCGACTCGGATTGCCGCGAACATTGCCGCGAACACCCTGACGAGGCCAGCGAACCCAATATTAGGATTAGGCTTGACCGCTAGTTGTGGCCTTATCTGAAGTGGGTATGACTGAGATGGAAACTATGGAATATATATCTCTACACCTAGTACCTCCCAGGTATCATGGCATATAATACTCGGAGTGGCCCTATCGGCCATTTCCAAGATTATGCAGTGAAGTGTTCAAGTTGTGCGATATTTATTCGCTTGGCATTGGACGGGTGGATTTAAGTCAAACGACACAAACAAGATAAGCCAATTGATTCTCGATCCGATCTATAATTGAATAAACATTTGGTGAATCTGTTTCATATTCAGCTTCTGCCGGGCGTGAATATCATCTTATTACCTAGTGTAGTGGGGAAATAGGTGATGAGTATGTGGAAGCCTGATATCTGAGGCTTCTACAAGTTAACGTAATTCACAAGCGAGCTGCGCACCCAAGCGAGCTGCGCACTCCGCCTGCTATCCCCTACTATTTTTGGATATTACTTGACCACCAATAGTAGTATGAACTTGAAAAACATATCAAATTAAACACTACAATTTGTCCTTCTATGGCCAACCGTGCCACAATTACCACAGCGTGGTGGCGCTCTCTGATAGGCATATTGCCCTGTAGTACTAGGCTCAGCATCCACCACTGCAGTGGTGGTATTAGTATTTAGAGCCTGTCTATACTCCTCCTCCCACTGTTCCTTGGTACATCCTCCTGATCTGTATATACGCGAGCTAGGGATAGCACCTTTTGTTCGCTGTTTAGCATTGAAAGCACGTAATCGGTCAAGATCGGCTAAGTATAGAGCTTTGTCATGTATACTTGTACGGGCGCTCTTAGCTAATTGTTCAATTTGCACTAAAGCACTCTCAATATCTAGCTCTGATTGATGAGCCTTCCGAAGTAGCTTGCTAATTGATCTGGTTTGACGCTGAATTTCAATTGGTTTCTGTGGTGTACAGGGAATAAATCCACTGCTTCCACTATCCCCTGCTCTACTACCTGGAGGGGTAGGTGTATAGAGCTGGATATTTAATTTATCTAATACCTGCTGTGCACAGAGAGGAACAAGACCAGCACCAGTAAATGCACTTGCTATAGTTGATGATGTAAATACCTCATTGCGTGTAAGAGGGTAGTTAGACAAGAAATCTAGCTTATTAATATAGCTCACACTATTGACCATTAATAATTGAACTAATTGACCATATGCTTGCTTGATAATAGAGAAACAACCTATATCAAGTGGCTGGAGTAAATGGGATGAATGTGGTGGTATGCAGATGGGAATAATATTGTTTTCTATGCATACTTGGTCAAATTGGGCAGTTATATGGCTTCTATGACTATCCAATATCAAAAGACGCTATTTCTCTTTTGTCTGACTAGTAGTCAATAGAATAAAGTAGTTTTGTAACTATCGCAAGCCAATTTCATTAGTTGTCTATCTATTATCACTGACCTTAATAGGCCAATTAGGAGGGTACTCAATTTGCGAAGAAAACCAAGCTGAGTTGTAGGTTTTAGATTTGAATATAATTGTTGGAGGTAGTACCCATCCACCTGCACTGATTGTTTTAATTGCTGTTATCTATTCTCGATTGCTAGGTTGAATTTTGGCTCTTCTTCTATAGTAGCTAGTATATGTTACTACCTTGGCAGTACTGCAAAGACCTATTGCGAAGCCAGTCTTATCAAAATTATAGATATTATCTTGGTAGATACTATTTGTGCAAATAACCTCTTGCATAAGGTCAAACTATTGCTGAATAAGCTTTGGGTCTTCACAGAGAGCTCGTTGATAGTCTCTTTTGCGTGAATAGCGAGAATCAAGCTCTGGTGTACGTTTAATATAGTTGGTGACCCAGTTTTTGCCAACCATCTGGGGGGGTGCCTGATCACGCTGAGAAAGTAGTAAATTGGCCATATCTCGCACTAATTTATGCCGGGGAGCAATTCCACGATCATCTATAGAGAGTATCTAGTTCTTGAGAGATTCCTCTTCTGATTCAGTTAATTTATGACTGTTTGCGCGAGTAGTAGCGCGTTCGCTGATATCCTTGCGGCGCGTTCGAAGGGTAGACTCAGGGACTTTAAAAATAGATGCTGCGCGTCGCACAGATAGTTTTTCGTTATTTTTGAGAGCTTGGATAGCAAGTAACAACCTGCCCTCCTGGTTCTCACGCGTATAGGCAGAATTATTGCGAATTGGTGGCATGGTGGTTGATCAAAATAATAGAGATAGTTGGAATTACGCGTTCCCGGGCGGAGTGCGCAGCTCGCTTGTGAATTACGTTAGATAGCACTCATTCGTCCTACGTACACGAAGAACACACTACACATATCTCCCGAACACGTTTCCCGTTGCATAGAGGTGTCCTCCCCTCGGCTATCCCTTGTTATTGATCATTGAGACCGCTATCCTATGATGGCTGAAGCCTACTAGGACTGGTGTTGGTGTTGTTCTCGCTCTCGACCCGTCTGCTTGACAGACTGCCACAGCGCATTCCCCCTTTCACTAGGTAGATCAGATCCAAGCCTCAACGAAATAATTACATCTTTGGCTACACTAGTGTACTTGGATCGCAAGGTTGACTTCCCACTTCCCATTCAATAACTTGTGTAAAGGAATAGTACTACTAGGTACATTTTTTACTACCAAGTACTAGAATCAATTTCGAACTTGAATACAAGCGATAAAAGACGACAACGTTTGAAGAACGTGCTCACTAATACAAACACGCATGCATGTATGGATCATGCCATTCCGCCAGCAATCGACCACTTTCACATCATTACTTTGAGGCCATCTACGCTTCCAAGGACAGCCATCACGATATTCACTGGCATGGATCGAAATAACACCATTCTCTACAAGTACTGAACATACTTTTATTTTTGCCCGATGGAATTATTTATCGGCTTCACCGATCAAGCGGAGAGTCCGAAATACTCTCTAACCCGATCATCCGAGGCCCCGGATAAAATCTCTTCCTCTTGATTCATGCTGTGTACAAATAAGACTGAGATGTCGTCTCGATAAACTTCTACGCTATCGCTGAAAGTTCCTTGAATATGGGAGTCCCCACAAGGAGTTTCCATCGCCCAGGCGTTGTCGAGTGATGAGGGAGTAGAGCGAATACTCCGAGACTCTAGTCATGGCTTAGGTTCTCTTCATACATGTTTTTCATGGCTAGTTAGTGGATTGCATGTCAAACCGCATTATTCAGAGGAGACTCAGGTCTAGATGTTGCTGGGTCGGCCTAGGAGGGTTACCTCGTTTGTTTCGATGCCGAGCGGCAAATACCGAGTAGGATCTTGTTCAAATAACAAATGTGAAACGTTGGGATGCTTTGAATAGAGGCTGGCTTCGAGCGATCAATTGGTTGGTATGGTTGGTATTGAAAAGACATTCTGCGAAGAGACGAACGGCAAATTGTGAGAGCAGATGGAATGTCTTATGTAGAATGAAAAAATGGTCACGTCCTCGCCGTGTTGGTATCAGGCTGCTGAACCTAGTAATGCTTCTTGACAGGATGAGACCCATTTTTTCAACTCGCACATGAGCAATAGACTGGCTTGCAGCGAGGCAAAATTTCTCCAGTGGACAGTGATTAAGAATTCACGGTCTTGTTTCGAGTTAAATCGAATTCATTCTGAATTTGAATGTGATGTGACTTGGCGTATGAATATACAGAACCCATAACAATGGCTCTGATATGTTCCTGAATTCATTTTCTGTGGCCAGTGGCAGTCTGTTGAGGTAAGTACAGTGGCTGTATGTTTTCCTGCCACTGAAGCTGGAGACATCTAGGGCATTAGTTTAGGAATCGTTCTTCTAATTCTGATGTATGTGCACATATCATTGGGCAATTTGAACACTGGAACCGTCGAATGGCTTATATAAGGACAAACTCGAAGCGATAATTCTGTACTTCTGACCCTACCCTGCGATTATGTTAGCAACAACGCACTATCTCGTTATAGACCCGTACATTCCCATACTTGAAAGCCAGTTTCAAAGTGCTAGACGGGGGAAGAGCAACCAGCCTTTCTCTATAACCAAGACCTGAACAGAGAGAGCATGAAAAAAGGACTCATCCAATCATTCCTTAAAGCTACATGGAGAACAAAGTAAAAAACATACAAAAAAGAAGGTCATTCACTCGCTTCTGATCAACCATTTCATCGACTCGCTTCCGATACTCCATGGCCCCTTCAAGGGTAATGTCCAATGAAAATAAAGAGAAAAAGACAAAACGAAAACAACAAAAAGTCAAAAAAAAAGCAAACTACGTAAAAGCTATGTAACTAGGTAACAACTCAGCCAAAAACCCAAACCCCACAGATTCCGGAGCCAACCCTTACCCCAGATCCCCGCTCACATGCACACTTGCCCAGTCGGTACGATCTAAGCCTCCGAGAACACTGTTCTACTACCCACTATGTACCACTACCCACTTCCCCACTAACTTTGAAAGAACCGAACCCTGGAACTAATTGCGGGGGATAGAAGACATAAAATCAAACGCAAAATAGCCTATAGGAGATAATTAAATATTCAAAACACTCTCTCACACACAAGCCCGGCTAAATAGAATTAGGTTTAGATTAGTTTAGACTAATTACTAGATAGATTAAATGTTATCACATGGACCGAGGCCGAGGTCGAACTTAGACTTTCTTCCCGAAGTTTAGGTTAACTAGCACGAGCAGTTTGGTAACTAGTGACCAGCAACTAGCAAATATGTAATAACTAGTTAGCTGCTGTAAGTAGGTGGACGCATCACAGCACAGCATTACCAAGCAGATGCGAAATGGGTTGGTTTGGTTTGATACGTTTTTCGACTCGGAGTGAGCAAGGAATCGCGGGATTCAAGTAAGCCTTGTGATCGACAGTATGGTAGGATACAGGAGAGTTAGATTCAGGGTACGTGGAGTGGATGGTTCAACGTCGCGTTCATACTTCATTATGGAGATAGAGTATGGAGCATCGTGTCCGATACGTATGCGTATCCGGCTATTCTTCCCCGTGGGGAGGGGAGACTTTATTAACGGGTATGGAGATGATTAGATTGACTATAACGATTAATCTATCGTGACACTTTCTACGGTCAACTCCCAAAGGA
Source organism: Penicillium sp. S1701 (assembly GCA_023626415.1). Taxonomy (NCBI): domain Eukaryota; kingdom Fungi; phylum Ascomycota; class Eurotiomycetes; order Eurotiales; family Aspergillaceae; genus Penicillium; species Penicillium sp. S1701. The sequence goes on from JAMAGY010000060.1 coordinate 17,592, forward strand.
TATCCACTCACAATACACTAAGGCCATACTAGGAGTTAGTAACTAAGCACCCCTAACCAACACAGCCCAACCCCTGCCACGCACTCCTCAAGGCTCCCTTCTAGACCATCGCTGACACAGTGGACCACACCCCACCAGTCCACCCAATCCAAGTGCACAGTCCAACCCATCCACCCCACTTCACCAGCAACCAGAACCAGAACCAGCCTTAGACCCCTGCTCAAACGTTTAGAACGGCCCTTTTACCCCCTTTGGCCAGCCAAGTCCGTTTCAAACTCAGCAGCTAGACTGTTCCGTACCCTCGGACTTCCCCCTGCCATTGTCTGGTTTTTGGCCGTGGGTTCTGCTTGCGGGTTGGGTTGGGTTGGGTTAGGAAATCGATTTTTCCAAAAATCGATCCTTTGAACCATGAATCTGTGCGTTAGATGCCGTGTTCGTTGATCGCCGGTTATTGATCGTCGGCGTTGGGCAATTATGGAGTCGAGTTAGTGTCGTACTCGGTACGGAAATGCGGTATGGATTACGGCGGACGGAGGAAAAAGTACGGTGTAGGAAGAAGGGGGGTTGGTTGTACAACAGTAAATGGTTATGTATACGTAACACGTTCATTTTGTACAGAATAATTCTTAACACATTATCGCGTAAATTTTAGGGTAGTAGCAAATCACTGTCACGGTCACGGCCACTGTCGCGCAGTAACAGTTCCTAGTTCACCGTCCACGCTAAGCCCTGTACGCCTAACCCATTTTCCGTAACTCCGAGACAAGAAACAGGGGTCTGGTCTTTGGACAAACAAAGTTCGCAGCCTTCTGCCCCTCCCCGATAGTATGTATCGAGGTAAGATTTTCAAAGGAAGGGGGAGGGGAAGGATGGCAGGGGACCAAACCAACGGCTATCGTGCATAACTCCTTGCAAAAGTAGTCGACGGGTCCCAATCACGACCACCCGCGGACGAACTAGGCGGCCGGGGACCGCTGAAACTCATGGACGGGCGCACGTACCGCGCCTCCTGGCCGAAATGCACGTTCCGGTCGAATGTCGGGCTCGGGCTTGCTACGGGGCTCCGAGGCGATCCCATCATGTGTGCGGGGCTGGGTGAGCGCATGTTGTACGTGTTGTACGGCTCGGGCGTCTTGACGGAGGTAGTGAGCATTTCGAAGCCCTTGTTGTCGTAGCGCTCTGCGTCGGCGGAGACGTACTCGTGTCGGCGGGTTAGGGACCGGCGGAGGAGATCGAGCCAGCCGCTGAACATGGAGGGACGGGCGAAGAGGATGAAGTTCCAGAAGCCCACCAGGGAGAGGAGGTAGACTACCGCGAGGAGGGTTGCTTCGTTGGGGCCGAGGCCTGAGGCGAATTGCACGCATTTGGATTTGGAGCCGCCTGTTTCGGCGAGACACATTAGCCAGGGAGTGGCTTTTTGCATGTTGGCTGGTGTGGGCTCGACTTGGCGGTCGAGGTTGATGAAGACGACGGCGAAGAAGATTACGTTGCCGATTATTATGAGGATTAGGGCGACGCCGCGCCATTGGAGTTGGAGGACGCGGCGGACGCGGCGGTAGGCCTGGCGGGCTGTTAGGGTGCGCACGCTGGAGGTGTAGGAGGGGATGCCGGAGCTGTTTTCTGTTGTTGAGGCGGATTTGTCGAAGAGGGAGCGGAGGTAGATGTGGATGCAGTAGGCCATTGTGGTGAGTTGGAGGATGAGTGCGGCGGCTGCGAAGGCTATCAATGGGTACCAGTAGTCCTGTTGGCCGTGCTTGATGTTGATATGGCAGATCTCGCCGAAGCGGAAGGAGACGCCGGTTACGATCATCATCACGGTGAGGCCGATGGCTGGGATGCCGAAGCCGCAGAGAAATGCCCCCCACATGAACTTCGGGCCGAGTACGAATTCCCAGCAGACTTGGAGGTGGAAGGCGATGGTTCGGATGAAACTCCACATCACGACTAGCCAGCCGCCGAAGAGAAGGAATGCGCCGGAGAAGGCACAGGAGAGGTCGGTGTACATGTCATTGGGGGTGATTTGGTTGTAGCATTGTTTGGGTCTGGCACCGAGGGGAATAATGAAGGCGATCTGAGGTAATGGTTAGCATTGGTTGTGACTAGGCGAGAGCCTTCAGTGGATTGCTCACCTCCATGCAGCAGATACCCAGAGTGAAGCAGATACTGAGGTAATGACGGTTGGTCCATTTGACGGGGAGAACAGCGTATGAAACGAGAAGGAAGATGCAGAGGGGAAGGATTGCGACACTGATCCAGCTGGCGACATCGACTCGTTTCGCCGTATCTATAGACTCGAGTCAGCACTAATTCGTGGGGTATAACTTGTTGTGCGGTGGTCACTGACTATCAGCATATCGCCAGTCAGCGAGTGGACATGGCAAGCAGCAAGTGACGTTGGTGAGTGTTTCACAGTAACGGCCTTCAGTGAAGCCACCAGTGGAAGGGAACAGGGACTCCTGTAGAAAAGGAGCTGGACAGAGTCCGTTCAAGGACGTCATGATGGGAGAATTGAAGGCGAGCCCGGCATGGATGTAGCGCCAGCGCGACGACCTCGCGGAGGACCAGACCAGGGCAGGTCAGAGCAGGACCTGGATCTGGATCAGGATCAAAATTAGGATCTGGATCAGGATCAGTAGAGAAGTGAGGTGAAGTGGGCACGCAGGAGTATACATAGTTGAAGGGTGGGAGTGGCCCACAAAGGCACGCGAAAGTGGATCCACCCACGGTCCTCGAAAGTCAATTTTGACGGACTTGGCGGGGGATTCTTTCTGTAGCTGGGTTAGCGTACCATACCAGTACCGGTACGGAGGAATACGAAAGTCTGGAAGCGAACTCAAGGGGGGCAAGGATCTGAGCCTTGCCGGTAGTGTTAAATCCACTAGGCAGAAGACAGTAGGGATCAGCAGCTGGCCAGGATCATTAGCCGTGTGTTCGAGTTGAACAGTTAGTTAGTGAACTAGTCAGTAGTTAGTACTTATAGCGGTATAGAGTATATAGTATATAATAGGGGACTTACTGAGGGAAGTATGTGCAACTGTCTATACTGGGTGTACTGAGTATACAATACTCTGTATGCTATACTGTATGCTCAGTACTATACTGTATACCCGAACAATGTCAGATTGTTCTCTAGACTAGGCTAGCGTGTCCAACCATGTACTTTGTTCAGCTAGTGTATCCTGATTGGCTGCACCCCACGGAGAATTTCTCACTTTTTACTATCCCACTGCCTAGGGTACCCTAATGTATTCCACCATTCCCATAGCTGGATCTACCCGAGATACTCTCCTGAGTGAACTCGGCAAGTAGTGGCGATGTCATCCTATTCTATACTAGTTATGCTAGCCTGGAATATAACAATCCTCCGTGCTATTCCCATCCCATCGCCACTGCCACTGCCCCCATACTAGCGTATTTTCAATCTTACTGAGTCACCTGCAATTCTTCACATCCATATACTACTAGCCACCGCATTCCCCTGCATCGGCGAACCCCGTCCAATCCCGCCAAAAATCAACAATCACATCTCACATCTCACATCGCACATTTCACAATCGCACAATCACCATGCCCTCCCACCGCAACACTGGCCACATCTTCAATCCTTCCCGAAGATCCTCGCGCCAATCCACCCAATCACCATCCACAACCCATCTCCAGCTGTGATGCGCCCCAGTAACCCTTCCGTCCCCATCCAATAACAACTCCAGCGGACCTGTCGTAACATCTGACCTGTCTCGCCCTCAAAGCGTCCCTGTCAGATCCAGGCCCAGACTCACTCGTCACTCCTCCCTCCCCTGCTAACCGTTCTGATTGCCTAGCCAGGCTGGGCTAGTGTCTTGGTGCCCCTCACCTGACTAACGAATTAGCGCTGAGAGCCTCAAGGCTGGCCCTGGCCTGGCCCTGGCCTGGCCCGTCCGTAGACATATCCTGTTTAAGTATATCATGCGGGAGAATGCTGACTGAGTTAACGAGCTTTTCTTATCAAGTTTCCATAGGGTAGTTCCTGTACTCGAGATATGAACAGTGGTTGAGTTGGGGTTGAAATAACACATGTATCCCAGTCAAACATTATGAAACACAATCTTTATTCTGTATGTGGGGTGCGATGTTAGAATACTGTAGAAGCAGTTAAGCGTACTAGTATAAGGTAGCTAGTCGATCTTCATAGTACCCTAATATCTAGCCTCTGCTTCAATAGATACTGAAGGCTTAAAATGGAAAATTAGACTGCTAAACCGGCAAACTGCCTCCATTCCATACGGTAAAGGATCTCGGACTATGGGGTACATCTCCGATACAGAGGAGTAATCATTCTTAATGTCTTCTCTATCGCTCTGGAGATTACATTGGTACAGTCTTGTTTATGGCGTGTCTCGGAATCACCAGGCTCTAGGTTCAATTGAATTCAGCTCTAGGTATAATACAAGAAAGGAAAATGGCCATATGCCATACAAAGGAAGACATCCACGAGACTGTCCATCTCAGTTCCAGGACCGTCTGTTCCGCTCTCCGCATCATCATGCGTTGTCATATCGGTCTTTGGTAATGATGCCCACAAATCACGTTTTTGACTCATCGACAGACGGAATTCCTCAGCTGCAAGAGCATCGAACCGAGCTTGTGTTATGACCCCAAGGTTTACAAGCCGCGGTAAAATCTCCACCCGGAACCGTTTTGAATTGTTGTAACTCAGATCGAATAGCTGATTTGTGATAATGCGCCGCACTCGGTAATGAGGAAATTATGGAAAACAGCAAGGTCACTTGTAATAGACGTTCGGGGTTAGGGAGTTCGTATCTTTCGTCGTGACATCTGAACTCAACGAATTCAGGGAGATCCAAATGCAGGTCTTCAATGTAGTTTTGGACTCGGTACTTGTTGGGCGTGTCGGTCTCTTCAAAGGAGAGGTCAAGTTGGCCAAAATAAGTGTGTAAAGATAAGTGCATAGTCATAGCATTTCGTGTATCATCAATGCTGTGCTAGCGGAAATTAATCGATTCGATTATCGGAAAGTGACGAATAAGGTTGGTCCGCAGATTGTTGTTTTCGCTTTGTCTCACACAAGCTCGAATTGAACTTGAATGTGGAGGCTGATTCCAGGTAGCATCTCACAATACTAAGATCCTTTGTCAGTAGAGCGAAGTTAGGAAATAAGAGATGGTTATATACTCTGAGAACACGTCTCAGAGAATCTTTAGAAACATGGAATAGTATTCCAGTCTGAGCATCAATATCGTGAAGGAACTTGCAAAGATATTAGAATGATTCAAGTTTGCTCTGAACGTGAGACTTGCAGTGCCACCATGCTGCATCTGCTCGAAACAAGTGAAAGTTCCTGGTTTTAATCAGTTTGGAAAGGACTGCTGGACTGTGTTAGAGGCTCACCTCACCGCAACGCTGGAATAGAAGTCCAGGAGCAAAAGCAGACAGACTCAAAATCCCTCCGCAATCATGCGCTTCTGCGCACTTGGAGTTGAAGAATGAAGAAGTTGGGCGACGCGAGGGTGGGAGAGTTGTTTATTTACCCTAAGCTAGGCAGGTACGGTATAGGCAGGTGCGGTGTCAAGATGGCATAAACTAGCCATCCACTATAAATGGAAGGTGCGTGGGGAGGAAATCACTAAGTAGCTGCCTAGCTAGCCCTAAATAGTAGAAAGTGAGACGCAGGAAACCGAGTAGCCTCTACCCAGCTGTAAGGGCAGGATATAACGGGTGTAAATATACTGAAAAAATATATTATATACCAAACTCAGCAACCTGGCCAATTGAGATAGGATCGAGCTACGCGATCTCCGCGTTTTCTGCTAACAGGCAGAAGCTGCGGGTATCCAGAAGCACATAGGGGAGATGAGGAAGGATGGTTCTCATTGAGCCTACGGAAGAAAGCAGCTATCTAATATAGCTGCATGACGGCGTTTGCAGGCTGACCAGATGCCTGAGGCTTTATGCATGGAAGCTCTCAGAAGAGATAGCGTCGAGCTGCGCGACCTCCGCGTTTGTATGGTATGGTGCCGGTGCTGGTTTGTCGAGAATGAATTAGCTAGCCCTGGGATAATCCTAGGACTGGCATAGGCTAGACGCTCTGAAACAGGGTATCTATCAACCGGTATTCATGCTGACCTCTTACTGCCGCGAAGGGCTTTTATGAGAGTTGATTTGTATAATAACTACCCTATAAGTTACCCGGAATATAAGTCAAAATATTTGATTTTGATTGCTAGGGACCACCAGTGCTAGTATTTTCTTGAACGTGAACGCCCGAGTCTGAAACATTCTGCCAAATAGCCCTGGGGAGCAATCTAAGAGAATTGATATTTGTTGCTACAGTTACGGCAGTTTAGAATTGAGATTTATCTTCGCTGGTAGTAAGAAAGAAAGTCTCCTCCCAAGAATAGCCGTGGACACCGCAGCTAGCTATACACGTTTCTTTATCATTATGTTTGATGAAAAAAACTTGAAAAAAAAAAAAAAAAAACCTCTCCCGGCTTCGCGTGCAACTGAGTCACGCGATTGATGAATTTCTTGCGATTCAATTTCTTTTCGCCAGCGTCGCTGGATCGTCGTCGGTCGTTTGAGCTCTCAGGGTGCTTGGAAGATGCAGGGGTTCCGTTGGTCTCCGGAGCACTGGCAGGATTGGAGTATCTTGTTCGATATAGATTCAGCTATTCTTCTCTGTGAGGAGACTTTGTTACTAGTAGACAGATATAGAGATAATTAGACTTGATTATCATCTAGTATAATCACTTTCTATAAACATTCTGAGAACACCTAACTTATAAGAATATCTACTCGCCGCATGCCACTTGAAAGAACATTTTCCCTCCTGCTTTCCATCCTAAAATCACATTATGACAAACTAGTCTATCATGGAGACGATCTTATCTGATGTAATGCTGAGCAAGCGTCAAAGCATCAGTGGGGCCTTCTTGGCGATCGGCGATTGTCTCACATTCATTTCCGACGTCCATAGCCCTTAAGAGGTAGCCGATGCGATGGCAGCTGACAAGATGATCAGTATCCTCCCCATAAAATACCAAAAGACTCACATAGGGAATCCAGTAGAGTGATGCGACAACGGATCAAGAAAGATGCAATGCCCATGCCCGAACATTTTCTTAAAAGATAGAAACGCCCCCCAAAAGCCAACCCCGAAGTCTTCCAAAGAGTAACATCAAGCCAAGTTCCAACCTTTACTGGCGATGTTATCTCATATCTACATTCTAACAGCCCCCCTTTCGGGACTGCTAGATTGCGCAGCAGCCAAGACAGCCTGGCAGTACAAAAACCACACTTTCAGCGTCCCCGAAACACCACAAACTACGTTCACCTCCACAAATTACAGCTCAAGTAAACAAGCATTATCCGCCATGGAAATCGCCCTCGGTAATGCCTCCATCATCGCATACCCAGGAGACCTAGAATACGGCTCGACAATAGCACACGTCTGGACGAAACAGCGCCGAACACGGCCCGAGGCAATCATATACCCAGAGACAAGCTCACAAGTCAGCATTATCATGCAATTATACTCAAACCACCACTCACTATGGGACGACGAAGGCTTCGCCATCATGGGCGGCGGCCATGCCGACTTTGGCGGAGCCCAATCGCACAGCATCATCATCGACCTACAAAAGCTCAGCTCTACCGAGTTTGGCCATAGGCCTCAAAGCCAACCCCAAGGGACTGCCAGCGATCCATCCTCGAGGGCAATTCTCAAGATTGGCGGCGGCGCCGAGGCAGGCTCTGTCTACAGCGCGCTTGACGGAACAGGGTGGGCCTTTCTAGGCCCTCGCGCCGCATCGATTGGAGCGGGCGGCTTCCTTCTTGGCGGGGGAATAGCCTTTCAAACGAATCGATACGGCATCGGCGCCGACTCGCTGGTTGGGGCGGAGGCAGTTCTAGCAAATGGAACTATCATCTACGCGAGTCCTGAAAATGCGCATAGCGATCTCTTCTGGGCTCTTACCGGAGGTGGCTGGCTAGGGTTTGGCGTGGTGACGCACTTTTACGTGCGCATATCCAGATCCTGGAAAGGTATTTGTTGGAACGATTGCGTGGGGGGAGAGTCAAGTCGAGTCGGTATTTGAGAAGACAGCGGACTGGTGGACGAAGAACGAGAATCCGGACGCCTTTCCTGCTCTGATTTATTATTATAAGGACCCGGTGAATCCCGAAGCCTTAGTGCCGATCCGAGAGCGACAGTATGTTTTTTAACTCAATGCGCTGTACTTTGGAGGCGATGAGGTGAGGTTCAATGAGAGTTTTGGCGCGTTCTTCGAAGGGGCGAGTAATATTGCCTTTGCTACGTACTCGATTAAAGAGCTTGATCAGTACCTGCTCACTAATTATCCATATGGCTATAATCGGGAGTTCTATGGCAAAAGTCATACCAATTCGACGAAGGAGTTTTATCAGGGTGTTTGGCAGCGGTATAAGAGTATAATCACTGGTCTGCTGGCTCGCGGTGAGGATCCGGGTCATACCATATGGGTTGATGAATGTATGTTATTATCAAGGAGATGCACCCTCGTGCTTACATGAATTCAGACATTCTACCCGGGTGGAATGGGTTTGGTCCAGAGTCGGACTCACAGACTGCATGGCCTCATTCCACAAGCGCCCATATCACGCTTACATCGGGCGAGTGGAGCGACGACGCGAACACGAATTTCATGCATTCGGAAGATGAAAAATCAATGCGGTATCTTCGTGAGTTCCAGGGGAACTATGATGTTCCCCCAATCTACGACTATCCTAACTATATGTAAGTATTGCAGTCTCTGGTGTAGTCTGATGATTGGACGAGCTAACGCGAATGCTGTTCAGTGCGCCACACAGCGTCACGGAGGAAGTCTGGGGGACGAAGAATTTCCAGCGATTGGCCAAAATTAAGGCTAAATATGACCCTCAATGCCTGTTGAATAGAGGCCGAGTTCCTGATACTGCAAGATGTGTGGCTTCGGGGCTTGCAAATACTTCTTTGTAACCGCCACGTTGAACACATCATGGAGAATGGTCTTATGCCGATCCACTATTTTATAGAACAAATCAATATTTATCATGGATCATGATATGTTGGCTTGAGAACTGGCCAAAGCTCCAAACCGGCGTGGGGGGAGCGGGGACTAACGTCACTCTCTGCGATGGTAAACTTTAGTCGCCTTTACTCTGTTGAGACTCAGCCTTCCGTGTCTTTGGGTGAATACATTATACATAAAGAAGAATAGACAAGACAATGAGCATAACACACGGTTTTCATCTCATTCACAAAACGAAAGCCATTGATCACCATATATAAGCCCAAAACACTTGGCGCCATGCTTATGAGGGCCACAACACACCGTAATCAAGACCTATCGCGCACGGCCAACAGAACTCTCAAAAGGGCTCGGAGTTTTTCAACATCGAACTCATGTAACCCTGTCCCGCTTCAAAATTTCCAAGCCCGAATCCCGCGACTCAGCTCAGTGAAGCCATGCTTACGCCTGTGCGGGGGAGTAAATACCAACCCCCACATTTCAATCAGACTGGGTTACAGCAGATCCATAGCTCTCCCAGTCTAGCTTAAATTGCGAGTCATTCAGATGATCCTCTCCTATAAAAGACTCCGACCCCGCCCATTTTATTGTCGAAGGCAAGGCTGCAATCTTCTTATTCAATTTCTCTCTTTTTCTCCAGCTAACATGCCGTCGATACAATGGCTGTTCCTTCTATTCGTGTGTTTAGCACAGGGCCAATCATTTGCGCCTGGCGATACAAAGTCGCCGACCCAATTCGATGCGTCTCATGTTGGAACAAATAAATCCACAAATGCGACGTACTCGAATCCAATCATGACGACCAATGCCGCAGATCCGTAAGTAAAATGGTGATAGTAGTGAAGTGGGCGTACATTAGTGAATATTCGCTCATCATCCCTAGCTTCATGGTCTACCACGATGGCTGGTATCTATTCACATACTCCACCAACGACAACATCACTTTGAAACGTTCCCGCGCCTTGACGGATAACTGGGACCTGGCGGAAACAAAACTACTCTTCAAACCTGATCCTTCCAGTGGTGATCCTTGGAGTACAGATGTAGGTGTTCAGCCATCCGCCTCCTCTCAGTATAAAACCAACTAACCCCTCCAAGCTCTGGGCCCCAGAAATCCACCAAATAAATTCAAAATGGTACATAATCTTCAGCGCAACCCCAGACAAAGACGCACCACACCCCCTCCAAGACGCAAAATGCCCCTTCGAATGCCCGGCCGTAAACCACCGAATGTTCATCCTAGAAAGTACCACCCACGACCCCTGGATCTCAACCTACACCATGAAAGGCGAGCTCAACACATTCAACCAATTCGCCATCGACGGCACTTACTTCCGCCACCGTGACGAACTCTACCACATCTACAGCTGCTGGGAAGACACCTACAGCGCCTGGCCCGCAAACCTCTGCATAACACAGCTCTCCAACCCCTGGACCGTTAAGTCGACCCTTTCCGAGCGACGAATGATTTCCGTCCCCGATGAACCATGGGAACAGGTGCCCTACGGACGGGCAGGTCGACTCGCTACGAACGAGGGCCCGCAGCAACTCACTAATCCCAGCACGGGCCAGAACTTCGTCGTTTACTCGGCGGCAAGGGTGAATACGCCGTATTACTGCTTGGGGTTATTGGAGCTGGTTGGGGATGATCCGATGAACGTTCGGAGTTGGAGGAAGAATAGGGATGGGTGTGTTTTTCATCAGAATCCTGACGCGGGGGTTTTTGGCACCGGTCATGCGAGTTATACGACTAGTCCCGATGGGAGTGAGAGTTATGTTGTTTATCATGCCCAGACGACTGATGATCCTACTCGTGAGTTTTCTTTCTTTCCCTATCTTCCTGTCCTACTATTGGCAATGGAATTACTACTTACACCCCTCTCAGCGGACCTTTATCGGACGGTTCGCACGCAGAAGATTACCTGGAATGAAGATGGGACTCCGAATTTCCCTCGGGCTTTGAATGGGCCATTCCCTGTGCCGAGCGGTCAGAAGTAGTCTCAGCGAGTACTACCTCGCGCGCTTGCGCCGTGGCCTGCGATTATCTGTGACCAGATGATTCTGCCGGCGAGTATGATCGAATCCCCACCTGTTACGGCGGCACAGGAAGACGGCACATACCGCGCTGACTACGCGGATGATGGAAAGAGAGCTCATGCGCCGCGGCCTGTTAAGGAATCATCTCTAAGCTTATAACGGAATATTCAGGATCGCCAGCGTAGGCGCGTGGCCAGCAAAGACCCGCATAGCAATTACGTTCTAAGTCAGGCCGCATCGGGTTAATAGAGCTTTGGATTGATTTGAATTGATACTTTCTTAGCATTAAATCAAATAAGATCATATTGACGCACTGTCTGGCCAGTATAATTAATCTGTAGTTGCGTGCATAAACGGTCTGCTATTGAAAGATTTGAAAGTTGGTGGTATTGAACAGCTAATTCTAATATATTAAGTGGTATCTAGCTAAGTAGCAAATCAGGGGTCATTTAATTACCATTATTTAGTCTCTGTCGCAAATGATCAAAAAAATCAAAAATAGTAGCCAGGCAATGTCGATCAGTTTATGTCAAAAAGAGCCACTTCAACTATTGTTCATATCCTCGGAGAACAGAGGAGAAATCACCAACTCTTGGGAATAGTCCTCACTTCAGTAGGAATGATCGTCCCTGGACTCGAGCGTTTGATGTAAATAATGAAAACAGGATACGTGTCCGTCGTTTTCATGGAGCGATTTCGCTTCTCTCTTTGGTGAATGGCATCGAGTGCTGCGGGCCGAAGAAAGTCTTGCACTAGCTGAGCCACTTCAATACAGCCTGATTCCAGCTGTGCCTGACTCAAGCCCCAGTAAACATCCTGCAGGTCCTGGATTCGGGTCTCAACATCGTCGAGGAATTCGTCGATACTCTCGCCATCTCCAACGTTAAGTGTGACCGTACCAATTTGCTCGCGCGCCTGTTCCGTGCCTCCGTTGTGGTTGAAGCTGGTGGAGGGGGAGGATAGGGCCTGAAGCGTCTCAGCGGTATTCCGGCGAAACTAATCCTGCCATTGCAGGGCGTGGTGGCGAAGCGTTCGATGGTACCGTCCTCGGGTAGAAGAGGAAGAACTTCGAATGTGGTGGTATTCTGCCGAGGGATGCTGACATCAAGGATCGCAGAAGGAAATCCAGGGGGGAAGAATGTATTTTCAATACTGGAAAACATGATCATGGAATTTGGAGATTGTGAAATGGGGAGATATTGATTCTTGACTTGTGGAAATGAACCCACATATAGATTAAGGATCAAGGATATGGAGCTAAACCTATAACGGTTAGCCGTACCAAGGGGCTCCACCAGGCAACTATACAACCATATAGTTAGTACACTAATACTTTATGGTTCTTATAAGTCTACTGCCTATTAGCATGCAACTGTAGTTGCTAACTTGAAATGGCGAGCATACCAATATTCCCTTACCAGAAACACCATCATGATGACTATATGAGGGCTCTCATTTGTGCTGTGCTGCAAGATATTCCACGCAAAACCCAGGATCATACCTTCCTCGGCGAAGGCAGTGCAAAAGGGCAAGAGCCCACGAAACCCTCACTTTTCCCTTGAAAAGTGCGAAAACTCAGCAACTCTTCAGCAATATCACAAGACCCTTCCCATACGACTGCCAATTAACTCTCAACATCACCCCGCATCGTCACTCATCATGACCCAAGATGAGAACTCTTCAGAGCCAGAGCAGATTCCTCGGGAGGAATGGGCCTCTCTTCCCAGATTCCCTTTGCTTTCAGGACCGACGTTTGCAACCATTACACGCAGGCTGCACTACCATTCTCCTTCTACTATTCTCAAGCTGAGTGCTCAGGATGGGGAAGCCAAAATGACCGCACTCGCCTATTCCGCACTGGGACCCTGTGTCCCGCGCGTCCTTAAAACCGTCACGATTCTGAGAGAAAACTCAACCTCCTCAACACCTAAGCACGCCCTAGATGGCCTCGTCCTCACTCACCAGCCAGGCAAATCGATAGCCGTGCTCTGGCCCACGCTCACCCTTGCGCAGCGCCAGACCGTCAAGGAAAACCTCCGCAGTCTCCTCGTGCGCATGCGTGCGCATCGTTTCTCTTATTATGGCCGACCTACACAGCAGCCGTACATCTTCATCACCGAGCTCGGCAGAGAGACGCACGCATATTGCGCCTCCCGCTCTGAGTGGGACGACTCGCGCGTCCGCGCGCTGCAGGCTTCTGTAGCGGACCCAGAACGTGCAAACGCCCTCGAACGAATACAGCGCGACACCACTGGCGCAGATGATTGGGACCGTCCAGTCCTCTGCCATGGGGATTTGTCTGATCGGAATATCCTCGTCGATCCCTCTACGCTCAATGTGACGGGCTTTCTGGACTGGGAGAGGGCCAACATTATGCCTGCATACTTTGAGTACATTGCGGCACGGCTACTTGGGGGCCATGAGCCTGAGTGGAGGAAGGAGCTATTAGATGTGTTGAGATCCGTTCTACGCTGCGAGTGCGCTTCTAGGCACCGGGAAGACCTGGATGCTGCTCTCGACGACGGAGAGGAAAGATACAAGAAGATATTGGGGGCGTGGGATGCTGTCGTCGATGTTGAGAGAATCGCGCAGGGATATGACGATAAATGCTATTGGACTTTTGAAACTGGTCTACCAGATAGCTCACGGAAGACTGGTTCTGTCCTGTAGCTCACTCGGGTTTACATACAGCAGCAATTGCATGGGAGCATTTCAGACAAAACGATGCAAGGAAAATGTCGTTACAAGGAGAGATTTTGCATAGCAGGGCGGAGCAAGAATTAGAGAGTGTATTAATTATGCTTTTGGATATTTCTCAAGGCGGAGCAACGGAGGACAAGTCAAATGCCAATTCCTGTATTTTATACATTTTACCCAGAAGGGACAATAAGAACTCCGTCCGACTTGCTTCCTTTCACCCTCATGAACTATACCCACCAATATCCACCATCAAGGTGGGGGTTTCCCGTTTAGCCATGCGGAGGTCTGGCCGTGTCGAGTTCACTTTAGCCGAAGCGGATAAAAGCAACTTGGAGTTAAATACAATGTCGCGCATTTTAAAGACGAGAAAAAACAATACCTTCAATTTTTATTTTTTATTTGTTATTCCTAACAAGAAACCTCAAGTCAACATGTCACCCAACCCCCTCATAACCCACATCTACACCGCAGACCCATCCGCCCACACCTTCAACAACAAACTATACATCTACCCCTCCCACGACCGCGAAACCGACATCACCTTCAACGACAATGGTGATCAATACGACATGACCGACTACCATGTCTTCTCTATGGACTCCATAGACGGGCCCGTGACAGACCACGGCGTCGTCCTCTCCGCTAGCGATGTGCCATGGGTCTCCAAACAAATGTGGGCGCCAGACGCAGCATCCAAGAACGGGAAATACTATCTCTATTTCCCGGCTCGGGACAAGGAGGGTATTTTCCGTATTGGTGTTGCGGTAGCGGATGCGCCAGAGGGACCGTTTATCCCTGAGCCGAGCTTCATCCCGGGCAGCTATAGTATTGACCCTGCCTCGTTTGTTGATGAGGATGGGGAGGCTTATCTGTATTTTGGAGGGATTTGGGGTGGACAGCTTCAGTGCTGGGTGGAGTCTGAGTCTGAGGATGGATTTGTCTTTGATGCTTCCAAGTCTGGGCCGCAGGAGCCAGCGGGGGATGGGGTTCGGGCATTATCGCCGCGTGTTGCGAAGTTGAGTGATGATATGCTTAGTTTTGATGGGCCGGTGAGAGAGTTGGTGATTCTGGCGCCGGAGACGGGGGAGCCTATTTTGGCGGATGATCATGAGAGGAGATTCTTTGAGGCGGCGTGGATGCATCGGTATGGTGGGAAATATTATTTCTCGTACTCGACGGGGGACTCGCATTATTTGGTTTATGCGATTGGCGATTCACCGTTTGGTCCGTTTACGTATCAAGGTCGGATTTTGGAGCCTGTGCTTGGGTGGACGACGCATCATTCTATTGTTGAGTTTCGGGGGAGGTGGTATTTGTTTTATCATGATTGTGAGTTGTCGAAGGGGGTTGATCATTTGCGTTCTGTGAAGGTTCGTGAGATTGTGTATGATGAGGAGGGGAAGATCAGCTTGGCTTAGTTGTAGTTAGTCAGGGATGATACGGATGCATTGTAAGTCATCTCGTACAGCAGATAGATTAGATTTAGTATGCGAAATGGAAAAGCTACAATCTAATGTGCCATCCCCTTCTCCCAGTTCTCCTCAACAATCTTCCAATACTTCTCTCGGGTGCGAATACGGCAGGACTTTCCAAACTTGATCATGACAAGGAAGACTGAAGCACAAGCTAGTCCGACAAATGCAGCGGAGATAAAGCAGTTTTGGTACCCAAGATTATCGATCCAGGGTGTAATCCTAGAATGAATTAGCCCAATATCCTTAATTCAAGATGAGAATCGAAAGCTTACCCATAGCCTATCGCAAAAGACATGGTGTTTCGCACTAGAATAACTGACACCATAGCTACTCCACTGAGCTCTCGGTAGCTATCGACCATGTAGTTGACGCTCAGGGTAATGCCACTGGTATTTGTGAAGGCCAGCATGCACATAGCAACGACCAGACCAAACCAATGTACTTCATGCGCTGCACCAACTCCCCAGAGTAGGAGAGACCCGGGAACAAGAAGTAGATTCGCAGCAAAAGGCCACAGTCGGTGCTCTGCTTCCATTACACCCCCATTGCGACGTGCCAGCTTGATGGTCAGCCAGTCGCTGAAGCGGCCGGTGAATAGAGATCTAGTCTGGTCAGTATTGTGAATGGCCGAGGGATGCCGTTAGACCAGATACTCACCCTAGGGTCACACCTAAACAGCATGCAAGATAACTTAGGCCAACCATAGAAGATCTACTATCTGTTAGAAGTGTGCCTTTTTCTTGTGAATCATTGGGCATACCCGAAGTTATAAGGTGGACCACCCAGAATGATCGAAGCGGTTCCATTGAGAATATTGAACAGCACAAGGTAAGACCCGTATGAGAAACTAGTCGACCCGTTAGCAACCTCGAAAATAATATCGTACTCGGCCATATCGTACCCAGCATAAAAGATCACAGGCCATGACAGATAGTACAGACTCTGCCAAAGCCGTCGAAACATGGTATTCTGCTCCTGTCTGGGCCCCAGCAAGGACAGCTTTTTCACATAGGACTTTTTAGTGAAGACTGCACCGACCTCTTCAGTCGGAGAAGGCTCCTTCGAGACCGGAACTGCTTTTTCAGTATCTTCAGCTGCCGAGCCATGAGAGGAGCCGAGTCGCACATTGGCGATTGTGGGGTCTTCGACTTTTCGGGCGTAGTTAGTTTCTTCCATGAAGAAGAAGAGGAACACCATTTCAAACGCGATAAATATGCTAGGCCAATAGAAGACCCAGCGCCAGCCCTGGTATTCTGCGATGAAGCCGCAAATCACGGGCGCGAAGAAATTACTACCCGCTAGGAAAAAGGCGTATAGGCCCATATATGTCCCGCGTTCGTGGGTGAAGTACTAGTATAATGCTAATATTAGTGATAGGATTAAATGAGGATCCAGAAAAGCACTTACGACATCGGTTACGCTGATTTCTGGTAGGGCTTCGATTGGCGCTGTGAAGAAACCCTGGAGCACGTTCCGAGCGATCCATTGACCATTGGTGCCGGCATAGGGTCTAGAGAGATTAGTATAGCGTCAGGACCTTTTGGAAGCTTATCATCTTACCCCCACATAGTCATAGCCTAGGTTGGAGGTCAGCGCAACCCATTTCGCATGTCTGAATGTAACTCACCAGGATTCCGGCTAAAGATAACAGATACGTCAACCGCTTGCCGTATTGCATTGCAAATGGTTGCCAGAATAGCAGTCCCCAACCGGCCAAGAGAAATAAATATCCAGTGCCTTCATTGAGTGTGCTGACAGGTAGACCGGTTGCCTCGGAGAGTGGAGTGAGCACCGAATAGACGACTGAACACGCGATGCCGGCAAACAATGTATAGCTAAGATTGAACGCATGTTTGTCAGTCGGGCTGGAGGATGTGGTCCACATTGCGGAAGAGACTAGACTCACGAGCTCACACAGACTGTAGAGAGAAGTTTCCGTCTTGGACTCCAGTTGAGCGGATCATCGAGATCATGGGAAGGAGTTGGGATCAAGACAATGTCCGAAGTGCCGCCTCGGGCGTGTCGCGTGTTCAAAACATGTTCAACATCGACCAATGTTACCGTTCCTGGGATGGCGGAGTTATCTATTGTTGGTGTCATGGTGGATAATTGCTTTCCCTGGGAGATTTTCTTCCCCCTAGCTAGCTTAGGGGTGCAAGAAAAACAAAAATGAGGTGGGGAGGCGTCCAGTAAAAAGCAAATATTCTATAAGAATTGATCAACGTCACCATACAGCATGATAACGGCTCGGGGGTTTGCCGAAGGTATCTCGGTAGATAGAGCAGAGACAAAAGGGACTTCCTTTATGATAAAGAAAGAAAAAATACGGAAAATATCCGCAGGGTCTCTGGGGTGCGGCGTGGAATGCAGACCTGCGTGCGATAAAGCGGTCTATGTGGAGTCGATAGCTCGGTGGAGCTCTGCAACTTTCCCCGCACAAACAGGTGACGATCCTTGCCTCGGGTATATCGTTTTGCTGGGTAAAATGCTTGTTATGAATCGAAGGACAGCCTTATTACGTACGAATTAGAGGCATCAGTCGGACCAAAGGGAGAGACATTATGCGGACGAAGGGAGACATAATATCGTCTAGAATATGGATGAGAAGCATGCTGTCGGTCTTTACAAAGATAATACCATTGACATCAGCCGCAAACGCAAGATAAACCAGACTCAGATAAGCAGATAGAGAAGATCAATCTAGCAACATATTCGAGAACTGTCAAAAGCAAAGGACCTTCTGGATCTCAACTTATCAGAGTAGATATCTTGCCCCAACAGGCAGGCAACCTAGCGCGGGGGGCGCAAATAAGCAGTCAGGAATGCTTATCGGTGACTAGTTCTGCTGCCGAGACAAGCCATTGGCTAATGACCTCGCAAATCTGCCGAATCAGGGCCATCCGAACAGGTCAAAGCACCGGGGGACAGCGGATTTCAGTCCGCTACCCCAACTCTTATCGTCGCCCCAATTGGGTTCATTATAACAGGCTGAAGATATGCCTTCTTAAGAGGTCATTCATATAATTGATGTGGAGAAGAGGATATCCACATCCCCCGCTGTGGACATTCTTGACAGGTTGACGTAAAAACCAATCCAGCAATCAAGACATCTCTCTTACCATGCGGTCGAACTTGTCTCACATCTCAGCCATTTGTCATCTAACGAACTCTACAACATCGAAGTAGATGAGGGGTTATCCAATGCATCTCAGTTTGTCTTGTTAACCTTCACTAGGTGAAATCTGGAAGAGTGCAGTGCAGCATAATACTTTGGGGATCTTGCTACTGTGCTATCTCCATAAGACACAATTCATCATGGTATAATATACAAAGATTCATAAGATTCATAACTCGAACATTTGAATCAATCAGCCATCCCCCGCGTCAACTGTTCACTCACCATCCACAACTTCATAGCACTTTCTTCACCGGCAGGGAAATCGAGATGTGGTAGCGTAACGACCTCCAGGCTATCCAAGAATGCCCCGGTGTGTTCTATCGGCAATCAGTTACTCCATGCTCCATTTACAGCGGGAAAAGAGGGTTCTCACCTGCAAGTGCTGGGTCAAGAAGAGCTCGGCAGATGGTTGAACTCGCATGAGCTAGTGATATAGGCGCTTGTTGTAGGAGGATTGGGAGGTCTTCACCGGCTGCGAAGGGTTCAGTATAGATTCTGTTCTGTTTCTAAAAAGAAATACTGTCTGGAAGGGACGTGTACTAGAAATACCTTCTTTTTTGCGCTGTAACCAGGTAGCAACTTGTTCTGGGGAGACGAAGGTTTGGATATTCGTCCTGGTATCTAGATAATGAAGGGGTGAGAAGGTTAGAGGAAGAGAAATATTCTCAATCACGATCTAGTTGCGATCACTTACTGCCCGGACTCACAGAGAAAGCCGAAATGGACCTATTCCTCCCTGCAAGCGATTTGGCAAACATGATATTTGCAAACATGGACTGCGCATACCCGTCCAACGCATGATATGTCTCACCATTCTAGAAAAGAAAATGCATTAGCAAACCTTGAGGCAACGTTCTAGTCCGGTCACAAACCTTCTGAATATCATCTGAATATCACCTGATCTCTCAATCTTCTTCTACTTCTTATTCTGGTCTATTTGAGGCTATTCACAACTTCTTCCTCGTCAAAATTCCCCTCAGCTAACCTGTACGGCACCATCGTAATGGTTATGAGCCTGGTGTCGTACAGGTAGCTGAGGGGAATTTTGACAAAAAGTTTTGAATAGCCTCAAATAGGCCAGAATAGGAAATAGAAGATCAGGTGATATTCAGATGATATTCAGAAGGTTATCCCTCCCCAACATCTTGAAGAACAAAACTGACCGAGAAATTCACATCCTCCCATCTCGGAGCCGGCGCCTCACGCCGAATAGTCGTCGATATAAGAACCACCCTCGCGCGCGGAGACATGGATTCCAAAAGACAAGTCACCAGAACAAAGTAACTGAGATAATTCTTCTGGAATTGGGACTCGATGCCGTCCTCCGTGAGCTCCCAGGCTGTGGCCTGGAGGGTGGGGAAGCAAATGACCCCGTCGATGAAGACTTTCAGATCGAGAATCGAGCGGGCTACCGTGCGGATGGAGGACAGGCTGCCTGTTTCAGCGGCGAAGAAGTCGATCTTGATTGATTGGTGCTTGCGGTGGATGTGGTCGAGGATGGGTTGTAGTTCTGGTTGAGATCGGCCAGTGAAGATTATACGGCCTGCTCCGCTGTTGGCGAGGGCGTCTGCTGTCGTTGCTGCGAGGTCTCCGCGGGTTAGGCCGGATAGGACAACTGGTATGGGAGATTTTGGTTATTTTCTAGATGTTTTTGCGGGTTGGATTTTGTATCGCACATGTTCTGCCTTGTACTCTTTCTTCGAACTTCTCGGCTACTTCCCGGCCCAGTGTGCCGCATCTGAAGTCGAGGGTCATGATTGGGGGAGTGGATAGGAACGATGAGACTTCTTTGTTGTGACCCTATGATATCCTTCTTTTTTCTATTGTTCGTTGGATTGCCTGTTTCGTCATGATGAGCGGAGCCGGGAATCAAACTCCAGCCAGGCACGGGGGCTCAACTAGCTCTACGAAACATGAGCAAGGTGTAGAAGTGTAAATTTTCAATGTGCGGTCAAACACTAATTGTTAATGCCGGTCACATCAGAGCAGAACCGATTATCCCCAATGCCCGATGTGTATAACCAATGATGAGCCTATACTGTACAAATCGCCAAATCAGAGATCGCGCGCAGGGCAGTCCAGCGGAACCTGCCGGGTACTTGGACGAAAATAGAAAGTAGAAAAAGAAAAGAAAAGAACGCATATGGAGAGACAATGGAGAGATGAAATGGTTGGAAATGGGCGATCCTCACGCCTAGTGGGATGATCCTGCGACGTCATCGTCATTTGGCAACTCGCTGATAACGTCCTTGATGAGCTGGATCAATTCCTCAATATCCGGGCGCTCCGAAGGTTCAACTTGGAGACACTTGCGGACAAGTTCTTTGACGGGGGCGCTGATTGCCGCACCTCCGGTCTTAGCTGCATCCTCGTTATCGGCATTGCCGGCTTTGCCCTTGCCCTTAGTAGCAGTGGACTTCTCGTCGGGGAATCGCCAGTCTCCACCAAGAACACACATGCTTAGACTGCCACCTGTCTCTTCGCTGCGGGCCTCGAATGGGCTCTTCCCGACTAGACAGGCGTATAGCGTGCAGCCCAGGGACCAGATGTCGACCTTGGTGTCGATGATTGATCCGGTCTTCACGTCGAAGAGCTCCGGTGCTCGGTATGGCATTGTGCTGTGCTCTGCGGCGGTATCCTGCACTGCCAAAGCTAAGGATCGGGATGTAATGGCAATCGGGCTAGGTGCCAAAGAACCGAGATCCATAAGGATAGGGGATTGACCGTCATCATCGATCATAATGTTACCTGCGATTATAGTATTAGCACCTGGGCAATGTCGGCGGCGACGTTCAATGATCTCAAAACGTACCAGGCTTAATGTCACGATGGGCGTAGGGCCGCAAGCCGCCATCTTGTACGCCTTCCTGGCTGCGTGTGACCTCGTCATCCATCAATGGTTCATTCTCTTCATCCTCGTCATCTCCGTGCATTTGGCTCGGGCGGCGCTTCGGTTTCATCTGCATGGACCTCTCCGCATCAGCATCCTCGCCTTCCTGCCGAACGCCCTTCGCCTTGCGCGTTGATGGGGCGCCACTTTTTACGCGATACTGGTGCATGGACTGAAGCGCATTGGCAACGCCAAGCATCAGCATCATCAGCCGCTTCTCCGGGAATTTGGTATGATTGACGAGGTTGGCGTTGATGGCATCTTGAAGATTGCCTCGTTGGTAATAGGGTAGTAAAATGTAAACGGTTTTCGATCCGGCATCTCCTCCGTCGGCGCGGAACTTGGATCCTGACTCTGTCGAGACGCAGTGGTCGATGGAATGGATGATGTGGTCTTGCCCAGTGAACAAGCTGTAAGCTTCAACTTCCTTCAGTGCCTGGGAGACGGATTCTTGACCGAAGGGGCAGCGGATTTTCTTGAGAGCGAATAGTTCGGAACTGGATTTATCTTGGACGAGGTAGACGTAGGAGAAACCGCCCTATTAATAGACCGGAGCTAAACGTTAGGCCACGGGGTTCATGTTCATGTTCAATCGGGGCGCATTGGATGGGGGCTTGAGCAGGGATTCATACCTCACCCAGAAGTCGCAGGAGCTTGAAGCTGCGATTGTTGATCTTCAATTGCGGTGTACTGGGGAAACAGCACATGCAATCTGTGAAGTTGTAGAGCAGGTCAAAGAAGTACTGCGCCATGGCGGGTGGCGAAGGACAGACTAGTCTGATCTGAAATGACCAATATCTGCTGGTATGAAACAAGGGACAAAATAGAGCGAGATAAAGATAGGGCTGCAACAGATGCGCGCAGGAGGCAGGGGATATGCAAAGAGGAGAGAGAGGAGGAGAGGTGTCACAGTTGCCAGTTGAAGTTGGGGCGGGAAAGGGAAGTTGCGGAGTGGAGAGACCACAAATCTTTGGGTTTGTTGTTGTCCCCCCCTTACCCTTTCATGTTCCCTTCTATATCTCCCTGAACCACCCACCCCCGCCGACTTTGGGGTCTTCTTGCTTTCGTTATATTCGCGGCCATGGTTGACGTCCAGTTCGTCTGATTCTCTCCGCCCTCGATTCTCTGAAAACTGTCTATTGCGCATTCTCTCAACTCTTGGCTTTCGGCCTAGCAACGCTCCTTGGGGCCTAATTGAACAGATCTCTCCCCCCACTTGCTCATTTACTCGAGACTGGACAGAACACACGGGACTGGACTGGACTGGACTGGAATAGACGTGGCATCTTCACTATTATCAAAGGATGGCAAACTCGGACGATGTTCAGGTCGGTGACCTAGTCAATGTGCCTGGTGGCATGCATGGCACCGTCAAGTTCTTGGGAACTGTCGCGGGAAAACCAGGTCGATTTGCAGGAATCGAACTAAGCAGTGAACATGCCCAGCGAGGCAAGAATAGTGGCGATGTGGAGGGACGAAGGTACTTCACGACCTCCACCCCCGGATCTGGTATCTTCGTGCCCATGAACAACAATAAATACGTCACTCGCCGATCTACGTCCGCCTCCGCCAGCACTTTTGGTCCTCCAACAACTCCATCACGCGCCGGACCCATCAATTTCAGCAAATCTGTTGGTCCTGCCCTCACGACACCTCGCCCCCGCATGCGACGACCGTCCCTCCCTCGCCCAGAATCACCTCGTGTTGCCCCTCCAAAACTGAGCCTCAGCGGGTTACGCACCCCATCCGCGTCGTCCAAGGCTTCAAATGGATATCAACGCAGTCCGGTGAAAGCTCCCTCTCGACTATCCGACCGACCACCGTCCCGGGTTAGTGTTGACGATGACGCCTCTTCTTACGGGGGAAGGCCCTCCGATTTCCAGCGACCTTCCTCGGCCGAAACACAGGAATTGAAGGGACAAGTGAAAAGCCTAGAGCAACAGCTACTGGAGCGGGATAAACAGCTCGATGAACAATCTAAAACGCTGGGTGATCTTCAAAAAATCTTGGAAGATATGGAGGGTGCGGATAACATGAGCGTTCGCACTCAACTCCGGGAAAGAAACGAGCGCATCACGCAATTAACGGCCGAATTTGACGGACACCGAGCAGACTTCCGAAGCACATTGGATACATTGGAGATTGCTGCTTCCGAAACCGAGCGCGTTTACGAGCAGCGTCTCGATGAGCTTATGCAACAAAACAAGGAGTTACAGGATCGCGGCGAGGACGTCGAGATTGTTGCACAACAGCTGAAACAGCTGGAGGAACTGGTTTCCGAATTGGAGGAAGGCCTCGAAGATGCAAGGCGGGGAGAGGCTGAAGCAAGGGCCGAGGTCGAGTTCCTTCGTGGTGAAGTGGAGAGGACTAAGCTGGAACTCAAGAAAGAGAGGGATAACTCGGCCGCGGCGCTTAAAGATGCGCATACTACTTCGGATGGAGCTCACGGCTCTCACGAGTTGGACCAGAAGGATGATGAAATTCGAGGCCTCAAGGCCATCATCCATTCGTTGAGCCGAGGCAACCCCAATGGTGTGGACCAGGGCGAGAATGGCAATACCAGCGCCAACGCCAACAACGAGCTGTCCGAACATGTTTCCGATCTGGAGAAACGACTCCAAGAATTTGAAGGAGCCTTCCAAGGCAAGGACAACCGCATCGAAGAGCTGGAGCGGGAATTGCAAGACCTCCGCGTGAACTCGAACAATGGAGGTCGTAACCGCAGTTCCACTGTCACCCTTTCGCCTTCGAAGCAACACAAGCCGACCAGCTCTACTGGTAGCATTACTGCTAACAATGTGAATCAAATCCATCGTCTGTCCGACCGCACCGTGGTTCCCAATGACTGGCACGATGCTCCGGCGAACCCCAGCGAGGCCCGCCAACACCATCGTGGCGCGTCTAGCTCTTCCCAGCCGCGACTTGAGTCCATGCCGGAGTCCGAACGCTCCTCTGACGATGATTCACAGTGGTGTGAAATCTGCGAGACTAGCGGACACGACATCCTAAACTGCACCAGCATGTTCGGCTCGAAGAAGGTTGAGCAGCCCAAGCCTACCGAAACCCCTGTTGAACAAGCTCCGACAGAACGATCAACCGATTACCACGCCAACTCGAAACATGGTGCATCTGATGCTAATACGGACACCAGTTCTAACCAGAAAACTGGCCGTGACGTTGTCCTCGAGGGTCTCAAGAACATTGGGGGCCTAGGATCATCCATGGCTCCAGCTGCCGGCAAGTCATCGGGAGTCATCGATGAATCCAAGTGGTGTGCTCTTTGTGAGCGAGACGGTCATGAGAGCATTGATTGCCCTTTTGATGAATAATGTTCCATGGTGAATATATGAGATGGCATTTAAGATGGAGGCACACCGATAACACTTTTGACACCCTTTTAGTACATGGCCTCTTCCTTTTTTTTCATATTTCTTCGGTCTTCTTTTTTTGCCAGCACATTTGCCTGAGATGCGATCTGATTCCAGTCGTTTGATGATCACTCCTGTGCCTTTCTTCACTTTTCATCCACTTCATTCCGTGTATTATTTTGATCATTTCGGCTTCTCACCCATTCTTTCCAAACTGTTTTAAATGCCCTTCACCTTCCCTTTCTACGGTCCTCCACTGGATCTGGCCCATTGCTGGCCAATTTTCTTTTCTTCTACATCTCTTGCCTCCATCAATTGCCATCCCCTCCATACCTGAGCTGGTAACCATGACCATCCAAATTTCCGTGTGCTACATGGGACCAGCCATCGGGTCTAAAGACCGTATCATACTGGCCTACGGCCTACCCAGATATGAGCTAGAACCCTGTTAATATAGAATCTAATTGATCCTACCCAAGCTAATGGGTGTACAAAATGATACTTGCTTTGCCCTCAACCCTCCAGTCGTAATTTTTTGTCCAGTGAGGGCATCTCCTCCATGCAGCAACCATGTAACCAAATACAGATGCTTTCATAACCCAGATTTTGAATTCATCACTCATAAAAAAGATCGAAAACTCATGACCTCGTCATACAAACCATCTCCAAGAAATACAATAGCCGCCACCCTAGGAATGCCAGCTTCTTATTTACAATGTACCCCAAGGGTGGCTATAATCGCCTCTACACCCATCCCCACCGTGTATGCCGTATATGTACACCACTCACTCCGGATATCTTCACGGCTGAACAAGTTCCCCATCCTCAAACCTCGTCGCAGCAACCTCCCCACAACCCCCACACCTCCTCTTCCCCTCATCACCCGCAAACTCCTCAACAACAGCCTTAACCTGCGTCCCCAAATCCGTACAAACAAACTGCTTCTCCCACACCACCGCCCCACAACCCCGACAATACCACCGCATCTTATCAACCGCCCCCTCCGCCCTTGGCTGCTCCATCACCACGCCCACCGTATCCCGAAACCGCACTGGACAGTGCGGCGTGTTGGCCGGTAGCAGGAAGATCGAGCCCTCGTGGATCGGGATGTCTTGGAAGGTGGGTGGTGTGGTGGAAGTATCGACTGTCTTGAGCAACATCGAGCCCCGGTATTGGTAGAAGAATTCCGGCGTCGTGTTGATGTGGTAGTCTGTTCGGGCGTTGGGGCCTCCGACTATCATTACCGTGTACCCGGCTGTGGAGGGGCTGGAGGGGTGGTAGACGCAGTAGTTGTTTACGGGTGGTTGGAGGAGGTGTGAATTCTCTTCTAGCCTGGAAGGAGTAAGCTTTAGTGAGTTATTGCTCTTCGCCGTTGCGCGTTGCTGGTGAGACCCTGACCCCGCGGTGATTGGCGGGGTATGCGGATAGTGAGATGATGTTGTGCACGTACCATTTGGGAATGTTTAGGGCTGGTGGTAACATTTTTGTTAGTCGGTTCTCTAGCTGAGAGAAACTGCTTTTTGTGTCTTTTTGAACTCCTCTGGAATGGAGGAAGAGGGGGAGTGTCGCGTGTGGTTGAAACAAAGATTGGAAGCTCACCGAGATCGGGCCGGTAGCTTCCCGTAGACGGAACCACATGGAGATTATCAATCAGGGTCGAGTGGAACCATGGTAGAGACTAGGTTACTAGTTTAGTTTATTCTGCACGCTATCTCTGTATAAATGCAAATTATCATCCAGTCCTGTTGTTTTCCTCTTTCCGATGGCTTTCTCTATTCAAACAACTTACGATACTGCCAAATATCAGCATAGCGCATAGAGATTGGAACTGGTGTACTGCAAATAGGCTAGGTACTGACTACCATATTAGCTTTGGCAGTTCGATGACGTACACTTTCAAATCTCGCAATAGCAGACCGTTGATTCACGTTAATATGGGCCAGACAATGTACAAATTTAACTACGCCACTCCCAGTCCTACACAGGAGGAGGCTGAGGCGCTCCGCCTCAATAGCTGCATGTAAGCGCCAGTCAGTGCCCCGGGACAACCCAGCCATGACCGTTATGACCCGCCAATCAACCGTCATCAACCTTCCGGTCCATCTTCTGTCCCTGGCACGTCACGTGGAGGCTAATGTTGTCTGTCTAGCGGGGGTGAAGGGCTCAGCCTCAAATCACAAAAGTCATCGTTCAAGTCATCAAGCTCTACCGACTACATGTTGATCCGATCATTGTGCGGGCTATAATCCCGACATAATTGAGAAGAGACGCCCCGGCTGCCAGATTTGGTCCGGACTCGAAACTAGAAACCCGATTCCTACCCGACTATAGCGTCGAGACAGTGCATGCCTACCATGCGTCCGAACCTGCCCGACGTCGACGGTTCTCAGAATTTGAACACTGGAAACGAAAGCGGAAGATCGGCGGTGGTGGGTATTCGACTGTTTGGCTCGAGAATTGTCCTCGGACTTCACGACATGGCGTCCAGGTTCGAGCTGTGAAACAGATCTAGACGGGCGGACGATTTGCGGGTATTGATTTCAACCGGGAACTAGTTAGAAGCTATTGCCAAATTCTCCCATCCAAAGGTATGGAGCCTATCTAGCGAGTCGCAACTATCCCTTGGTAGGGGCTGATAGAAGAAGTATGAACGATGCTTCGTCAAATCATTTGGGTGGTATGATACCCCCGAGAACCTCTTTATTGCAATGGAGTATCTCGAGCTGGGTGATTTGCACGATTACATACAAGATAAACCTCCGCTGCCAGAGAGCCAAGCACAGGAAATATCATATCAAGTACTAGAAGGGCTCCAGATGATGCATGAGAATGAATTCGCACATCGAGATTTGAAACCGAAGGTAAGATTGTTTCCCTGAGTTCAGCAAATACGATACTAACTTCCGATTCTAGAACCTCCTGATCAAATCTTATCCGCCCCAGGAATGGTGGATCAAAATAGCAGACTTCGGGATCAGTAAACGGATGGAAGAGTCTCCTGAAACTTCAACGACACTGAGAGGCACCGCTGGCTTCATCGCCCCGGAATTATACGGTTTCATTGAGCAGGGAGACCTTTACGCTCCAGATATATGGTCGTTGGGAGAAATCATCTTTCAAATACTCACCAAGCAGCCTGCATTCAAACCCATTGGCCGACTTTCTTCCTACACGAGACGGCCCGAGATGTTCCCCAGTAAAGTCCTTGGTGACGCTGGCATCACAGAGACAGGAATCGAGCTCATTCGATCATTGATGCATCCCGTTCCTAATCGGCGGTTGACAGCTGAAACGGCTATCAAACATTCATGGATGAAACTACCATATGAAGCCTTATCATCAGTGCCTGGAGTATATGAGTCGCCAGAGACTGAGACTAGTAGAGATTCGGCACAAATAACCGAAGACAAAAAGAAATCTCGAGTCAAAACAAGTGCTGATGACTCGGAAACAATTCACCCTCGGAAAGGAACTAGTAGTGCGGACAACCGGGCTGCGACTGCTAAAGACAGTGATTCCAGTTCAGATGAGAACCAGTATTCTTCGCCACTTCCACAGGAATCGTTTTCCCACTCGACTAAGAAATCTTCCGAAGGAGACAATTCTACACAAAAGAAAAGGGTCAGAGTACCCAGGCAGACGTTCACTGCAGATTCTGGACGGTTCGTGCCAATAGAATCATCCGAACTACCAAAGCCTAGCTCTTCAAGATACAGGGACAACAGTAATCCGAACAGTACTTCAACAGCAAAGCGATCTACTGAGAGGCCCGAAAGCCGCATAGAGATAAAATCTATCCACCCTTCTAAGACCTGGCGGCCACGCCCAAAAGAAGATGCAGTCGATAAAATAGCCGCAGATCAAATCCCAGAAAATTCCCAAAAGGTTCTGAAAGCTTCTGCCCGACCCTCTCTCTTTGATAGGACATTTAGTCCCCTTTGGGACCAATTTTCAATAAAAAATACCTCTACGACGGACCGCGAGGGAACTACGAAATCTCAGAAGAACACACCAGCTACGTCTTCCTTGTCCCGATCATCTCTCTCTGCAGAAGCCAGAGATCCAGCCCGGAAAGGAGCTATGCTTGATAAAATGGACCAACCACAACGGCTAGAACGACGAGACCGGCGCCGAAGGCGTTCGCCAACTAGCACTAGGCGCTCTGGTGGCTATGAAAGAGAATCAAAGGGTGCTACAAGATCTCCAGTGCTTGAGGTAATTATTTCTGATGACAGTCTATACGAATCCAGTCGTCGTGCATCTTCATCTCCACGTCCAAGAGCTCGCAAGCATAAAATTCCTAGTGGGTATTACGATAGTGGAAGTGACCCCAATGATCTAGACGTGGGTACGAGTACGGCCAGCGATAGCGATGAATTATGTCATCGTGGTCCCCAATAGCTATCCACGGCGCTCAAAAAGAGAGCCCAGCAGTGCACGGCGCTCAGGGAGACAACCCAGATGAATGGAGATAATATATATACATTGGCGTCGAGGTTAGTCGTTCCAGTAGCTATGATCGGCATCACGGGATTTTTTGGCCTCGAAGGTGAACTAATCGCTTTCCGCGGAAACTAGAATATACTAGCCTACTATTCCTTGCCTAGTCGTTAACATGCTGGATTGTTCATGTTGGGTCGAGATAAGAGGGTTAATGAATGGCCAGGAACCAGGTCTATGAAGTCAATGCTGATCTATCTCGCGGTGTAGGGGCCTAAGGGTTATGTGGGAACATTTGGCGCCGGTGGATTAATGATAGTTTCTCACTTGTCGTACTGTGAATATATTTGTCGAGTCGGGCTATCGTTCCAAACGGTGGAAGTAGTAGGATCAGGTGTTAGAGGCAGAGAGGGCTAGCAAATCCCGATGCGTTCATGCCGTGTCGTTGGATTGTCATCCGGCCCCCAGCAGGAGGTGGGGGGCAGAAATCTAATTTCATCAAGAATCACAGTGAGAGAACTATGGAGTGAACATAGATTTTGTATTGGTACCTACGATTTTCGGTTTATGGAGAAGGATGCTATGCTCTGTTGTTCTAATCAAGGAAGTAATTATATTTTCCGATTCTTCCGTGCATCAGAATCACCGACTTTGCGAATCAGCCTGCTGGTCACGGTAGATAAAAAGCTCCAGTTCAAACATGGGACTTGCAGCCAGTGCCTCGGCGTTGGGGGCCAAATTACAAGAATGTTGGATTAGGTTGATGATAGGCGTGAGAATAAACTCCCGCTATCTCTCTTGGGACCCTGAAGGAACGGTGGATTTGTTTCTTCGTACTCTATTGGACATCGCTTGCTAAAATCAGCATTCTCCGGGCTGTATTGGCTACTATAACTAAGGGCCAATTGACCATCGCATCATCAAGAACGAGCATCCATATCTCATACCTCGGATCAATCCTTGCTATAATATATCTTGATAATATTTCATGATTATAAGTACAATTTCAATCCATTGACCTCGATCATGATCATTTCCCTAGGGACCCATGCCCTAACTGTCTGGTTGGACTTTCTAATGACGGAGATAAGCCATCGGACTTAACCCGATACATCGGCACGGATAAACCTGTCCCCGCCGATTTTTTTCGAGCTCCGCCTTTGTCTTTGCGCGCAGAAGCAGAAAGTCGATTTGGAACAAGCCCACCACCACCCAGAATGGCGTCGACGCAACAACCCCCGCTGCGATTCACATCGCATCATAACCTGCTCAATCGTCTGGTCCTCGCAACTCTCACCGGCCGCACCGTCCACATCTCGCAAATCCGCTCTTCCTCGCCCACAAACCCCGGTCTAGCACCGCATGAGATTTCTTTTCTGCGTCTCCTCGAAGCCGTCACCAATGGCACGCAAATGGAAATCTCCTACACAGGTACAATCCTGGTGTATAAACCCGGCCTGATTACTGGTAGTTCGACCACCGCCGGTGCATCTGGCACCGGTAACAGTGCCAGTGGAGGGTTCATTCGACAAGAGCTTCCTTCCAACTGCAACCGCGGTCTGAGTTACTACCTCATCCCGCTCTGTCTACTCGCACCGTTCGCCAAGTCACCAATGAAAGTACTCTTCACCGGTCCCGGTGTCATCACTTCCTCCACCCCGACGGGAGACATGTCCGTCGACAGCGTTCGCACCGCCATCCTCCCGCTCTTCAACCAATTCGGTATCTTCAACAACGTCGAGCTGCGCATTTTGCGGAGATCGAACCCCGGTCCCAATGGCAGGGGCGGTGGCGGCGAGGTACAATTCGTGTTCGGCCACCAGGTCCGTCTGCCGAAGACTCTGCATCTGATGAATCCCGGCCGGATAAAGCGCATCCGCGGCGTCGCTTACTCGGTCGGCGTATCGGGCTCCAATAACGCCCGTATGATCGAGACTGCTCGTGGTATTCTCAACCCCCTGAGTCCCGATACGTATATCTTCTCCGATGTCGCCTCTGCGCCCCTTCTCCCGGCTCCGGACAAGAATAACCCTAATGCCAAAAAGAAGATTGGGCTTGGGTTCGGCCTTTCGCTCGTCGCTGAGTCTTCTACTGGCTGTCTTTTCTCCGCTGATGTCGCCTCCCCACCCTCTGGCGGTGAACCGCCTGAGGATATCGGAAAGAAGTGCGCGTACCAGCTCCTGGAAACGGTCTCTAAGGGTGGCTGTGTGGCTCCCGCTGCCGCAAGTACCATGCTGACCCTGATGACTATGGGCTCGGAGGACGTTGGGCGACTGCAGATTGGTCGGGAGGTCATCGCCGACCCTAGTTTGATCCAGCTGGCCCGTGACCTGTCCAAGTTCGGTGCTCCGGGATGGGGTATTCGGGATGCGGCGGGTGAGAACGAGAATGGCGATGTGATTGTTAGCGTGGTGGGTCGTGGAATTGGGAACGTCGGCCGGAAGGTGGCGTAATCCTGGTTTTTGTCTTCCTGGCTGTGCTTCTGCTTTTCGCTGTGGTCTCCCAAAAGTTCTTGTCTTCGAACCTATATATCATGATACCCGATGTCTCTCAGGGTTCCGTCTGTGGAGCCTACTCTGCATTTATTGCATTGCATTTGTTCTTTTGGCTGGTCTATACGGGGCGTTTTGAGTGTATACTAGAAAATGTTGATACGATTGTTCTATGATTTGTGGATGCTGTATTGTATACCTAGTAGATATAGACATATACCCTGTACTTTGTAGTATCAACAGTGCATTTATCTACCCTAGGGTATGGTAATATATTGGAAGGCTGTCCCTTCGTTGCGTCCCTGTTTGCTGTTCCTGCTGTTCCTGCATTTCTTCATTGTTTACATTCGCTTGATGCAATCATCCTCTTGAGAGCAAAAAAGGAGCCACCCACCTACTATATAAACCTGCCTTCCCCCTCTTCCCCCAACTTCCTCCTTTCTTCAACCACTCAGCCCCTTCTCTTTGCAGCTGCCCATCGGCTTTACGGTTTTTCATCTACTCTGCTACACACATATGCAGGACCGACTATCTGTCTCTAGCAGGGCCAAGCGTATGGGTCTGACGCACACCATCTCTTGTTTGATCAGAGCCATTTGGCAAGTTGCCATGCCGTCCGTATCTGATTCGCCATCGTCCCGTTGTTGTTCTATCTTTTCGCCTCCCTCGCCTCAAAAGTCGAATTCTATCTCCGTTTCCAAACAGTTGAAAGGTGCTTGCAACCCCCTCCTCTCTTCCGTGGCCCTGGGATTGACCGGGTTCCCTTTGTATACATATGTTCTCCTGTCTCTCTCCCTCTTCTTTTCACATGTCTTCATGTCTGGCCTTTTCTCTTTGTAACTTGTGAGTGACATTAACATTCTGTCCCTTCAGACTTTTCTTTTCCTGTTTTTCCCTTTACGGCCGACTCATTTTCCGGAGGCAAAGCACAGCCTTTCCTGCTTTGCTTCTGGAAAATGCACTGCAGAATATCCGACTTTTATTCTTTTGGCGCACAATATCCCCTACATCCTCAGTGTCTTGGGTGCTTCTTGATGACTTTTGATAATTCTTCTTCTCTGGCCTTTTAATATCCGCTTGGCTTATGTCTTATTCAACTTTCTTCTCTTCTTTTTATACACGAAGAGAATGTGCTCCGCGAGTCATGACACTTCACCGTGCCTGAAAGTTGACCCAGATATCGCGACCACACCTGATCAGACGAGCCACGATCCGGTAAAAATCCTCCTCATAGGTATCTTCCGCCACTATGAACTGAATGGAAAATGGTTCTCTCAGACTGAGGTTCAGATTGCATATCAGGCATGGGAGATTGCCAATCAGAACAAGATCCCCCTTCCAGTTGCTCTATGTGACTTTCGAAGCTATGCTCACTAGCCCGGCGCTTTGCGAGCGATGTCAAGGATTTGAGCATTGGTTCGGTCACTTTTGAGGTTTCTACCGCCTGCGGACTACCTTGCTCGAATCTGTCAATATGAATCTGGATGATGACCATGCAGACCCAATATGCTCCTACTGAATCGAAACAAGCTCCGGTGTCTTCTGTCATTATACTCCGTTAAATGGCCAAGAGGCTCAAAGAGACAGTTCAAAAGATAGAGGCAACTGGGAGAAGTCCATGCCTAAGTCATTTTGACTTCGAGCTACTCACAAAGTTCCTTCAATTACAACACTCTTCTCCAGCGGGAGCTTTGCCTGTGGCTACAGACGGGGCGCGTATCCTGGAGAGGCCATCGGAGGGAAATGACGCTTCCCATGCGATAGCTCGAAGAGGATGCCCATGAGTCTATTCCCCATCCTAGCCGCAAAGGTACGGGATACCGTGTCCCTCGTGGAAGGGCGAAGAGCTGGTCTCTCACTACTAGGTTTGTCACAAGTCTTCCATTCTCCGACCTCATCCTCTCCCCCAATGACTTGCCTTCATGGCGTCATTCTTTATACAGCCGAGCCTTTACTGATGCAAACACTCCAGTAAGGAGAAATCTCCATTTCAGTCGAACATGTCACTCATTGGGCCCTGGCTCTGGCCATTACAGGTTTGGTTATGTCCCTGGCCACCTGGTCTGAATTAGAGGAGTACTACTTGGAGAAGGCGAGAGTCGTGTTCTGCATCGCCGGTACCTCTAGTCGGGATATTCTCCTCTCCGCAAACTTTAAGGCCGACTATGTTATAATCGAGGAGGCAGCCCAACGTTTCTAGGGAAATCTGGCTCGTCCCGATCATTTCCCAATATTCCGCAAAGGTCATCCTGAACGGATATATCATCCAGCTGACCTCAGAAGTCACCTTCGAAAATGCTAATGTGTCTGTGTTGTCAAAAATTCAGGTGGCTGGTAGTAAAATTGAGGCTTTGAGCCTTGGACCAGTAAGTCGGACCCCTATCTTGAAGCATATGCTGCCGTGCACTTTCGCAAGCATATGCTTCAAGAGATTCTATTCTTTGACAATATTCCACCAGAACTGATGGCGGTGATCTCCGAGAAATACTTCACCATCATGCCGAAGGTGCTACTTGAGGGTAACTTGCCTCTGTCCGAGCTCCCATTTATCGATGCCAAAGTGGTCGACTACAACCTTTGGGAGAAGGAGATGACCAAGGATAATCGAATGGCAGCCTTAGCTAGATTGGACGGCAAAGTTTTGGGAGAAGTGCGTCGTGATGAAGACTGCAATCTTTTGTATCAGGTGAAACAGCACAAGTGTGTGTGATCAGTTTATTCTTCTTAATTTATGCAGTGGTAGGAAGGTTTGGGAAGCAAAACGGTTGTCTAGATCTATCTTCTAATTGCAAGCAATTGTAAAGCTATAAATGATAGAATTGAAATTCACAACGCCCAAACGCCAATCATGCGTATATCCCATGCACCCAAAGTAAAGAGTCGACTCGTCGCGAGAAAGAAGGAAATGAAAAGGCTTGATGAAGGAAAACAAGGAAATGCCAAAGAATGTGCAACGAAGAGAACGAAGAAGCAGGAGAAACAGAAAGGGAAGAAAGAAGAGAAGCAGAAAAGAAAGAAACCCCAGAAGCACCTCCTCACTCTTCAACATCCTCATCTTTACCGGGAAACATAATATCCTTCCTAATCACCGCCCTAACATGGCTCACAAGCACAAAAGCCCACATGCAAATAACACAAATGGACATAGCACTCCCAAAGGCCCGAATAGCGTTACTCTCAAACGCATCCCCGAGCGTAATAGTCGCAATCGTAAAGCCAGTATTAGGGAAAACCATCGCCCACCAGCTCAAATGGAACGATTTCGGAGGCGCGCGCAGCACAGCAATAAGCGCAATAGCAAAGAACCACAGACTAAGCGCCCAGAGAAACGAGCCCGCTGCCAGCGCAAGGATCTCCAGCGTCCGGCCGTCTTCGGCTGTATCGACGCTCCCCATTACGCTGAAGGTTGGGGGTAGACCGCGGGCCATGCCGACTAGGGCTAGCGCTGTGAAGGCGGGTGGACCGACGCAGATGAAGAGGCCTGGTCTGTGTTCGCGGCATGGTAGGCCGGATTCCATGAGGCGGCCGATGTAGTGGGCGTACATCATGAAGCTGAGGCTGAAGCCGAGGCCTTGGAAGGTCATTCCTGCTGCTATGATGGGGATTGCGGAGGCGGGCGGTTGGTTTGGGGAGATCACTGAGGCGATTGTGCCGGAGAGCATTATGGGAAAGGCCGGGAGGACCCATGAGGGCATCATTGTTTGGAGGGGGTAGGGGCGGGAGGTGGTGAAGAGGTAGCTGTATTGGAGGGCTGCTAGGGTGAAGGTTAAGGCGCAGTAGATCCAGAAGAGGACTGAGAGGGTTGTTGTGAAGGATTTTGATGGGGAGGCGCCGAAGTATTTGTCTAGGCCGCTGAGCATTGTGGCTATTGTTAGCCAGAAGGTTGGGAAGAAGAGGCCTTCTCGGGGGTGGCGGAGGGATTGGAGGAGGTTGCCGTGGAGGATGAAGCGGGTTGCCATTAGACTTGATACTAGGGCGAAGAGGAGGAGGTTGATGAGGTAGATTGTTAGGCCGATTTCTGTGAGGCCTTTGAAGCGGTTTGGTTGGGTTGATATTAGGAGGGCCAGTCCGCCGGTGCTCATGGTTAGGGTGTACCAGGCCCAGGTGAAATGGCGGAGTCGTTCGCGGAAGGTTAGGTTGATGGGGGTGTTGGAGTGCTCATGATGCTTTTCTGGGAGGATTGGCGTGGTGGAACGGGAGGAGTGCGAGGAGAGTGGTGGGAGCTCGTGGGCTTCGACGCCGAGGAGGCCTGGTTGGGACATTGTTGGATGGTGAAACGTCATGAATGTAGAGTAGATTGGAAGCGTAGTGGTGTAGAAGTGTATTGAAGGTGTAGAGGTTGATGAAATGAGGGATATAGATCTGGTCGATATAGAATAGGACTGGGTATAGAGAATGTCCTATAGATCTGGATAAACTTGAATGGAAATGCAAATGGCAATGCAAATAGAAATGAACTTCAAGGAAATGATATAGATGCAATGAAATAGTCTTTGGAGTGTATCCCTTTCTACTAGTATATATAAATAAACTTCTCAACCGCAGCACCAGGTAACCACGATTGGGAGCAAACCGTACATCATCCATGATGATCCTCATAGATCCACGGCCAAGAAAAGACCAAGACCTCCGCG
Source organism: Penicillium sp. S1701 (assembly GCA_023626415.1). Taxonomy (NCBI): domain Eukaryota; kingdom Fungi; phylum Ascomycota; class Eurotiomycetes; order Eurotiales; family Aspergillaceae; genus Penicillium; species Penicillium sp. S1701. Next base: position 53,850 of record JAMAGY010000060.1, read on the forward strand.
CCCAAGAAGATGATGCTCACAGGGGTCCCTTTCTTGTCACGAAAAGCATCCCAGTGGCAACGGACCTACCAGCGTCGAAACAGTTATCACGACCGCAAAAATACCAAGAAACTCATAAACCGATCGACCCGGTCCGTCGGGCTCGGCGGCTTTCACTATTTGCTTTGCGCGTCTCGATCTGAGGGTATAGGGGGGAGGCGCAGGGGTGAAGTGATTGACGATGATCCACACTTTTCTGGGCATTGTGTGGGAGTGCCCGACCAGGTACATACTTTACTACCCCCTTAGCCACGGAATAGAGTTGGGGGAGCACGGATAAAAAGTGAAAAACTTCGATGCCTGCCGGCAAAGCGTTCATCAGTGTGAGTCTGTGCCAAGAGGTCCTAGATTCTGGACTGCAGATGGAGTCGGTTGCGCGGGGGTTCTGTGTGGGGTTGTTAGTTGTTAGTTTAGAATGCTGGAGAAGGTGAGATGAAGAGAGTGGAGGGTATGCGAGAATTGAATTGCAAAATTCATTCTGCTTTGTGATTTCGTCTCACTGGGATGAGGTTGGATGGTGTGAGGTATGCAGAACCGTTACGCCGTACTCGGGCCGATTTGGGGGAGGGAAAACCTCATTCTCGGGCGTTTCGGGGTGTCAAAGAATACAGTCACAATGATTGGACTGATTGCTGTGCAGTGCAACGTGCGTGGCGGCCAAGAATGATCGACGACGCATCGATGGAACCGCTGCCAAGCTTTTGTGGCAGTGAAGAGAAAAGGGGAAGTTATACAGATAGACAGTAAACAGAGTAGAATATACAGATACACAGAGATACATGTACCATTTACAGAGTAGAGTTTGTAGAATAGCCTATGACAAGGCTAAGTCAATTGCAAGTGCAGTGGAGAGTCGATAGATCAATTCCATCCCCTGAACACATCCAGTCTCCACCCTTATCAGTTCGCTTCACAGCCTCCTGCACTATTGTCGCCAAGACTCCTGCCTGGATTTGGCGATCTTGCACCATCGCCATTATGCTTTTAAGAGTCAGTGCATGATCGACCTCATCCCGCCAAGATGCCCAGCCCAGCCCAGTGTTACGCAGTCGGTGGACCTCCCTCTTCGATCGTTCGGTTGACTTGCTTTGTTCTCTTCCAGTGTACTGCCCCGGAATATGCAGAGTATGACGGCTGTTCTACGGCTGTTCTATCTATAGATAAAGTACTGAGGCAGTCACTTTTAAATATAATCAACACTTGTGGCTGACTTGTACAATATACTAGTGCTGCATAGTTGTGCTGGAGTCCATAGTATACATCTCTCATCACAATGCATTTCTTAGATCAACTTGAACCGAACAAACTCAATCCCACAGCCAAGACACCACGAAATCAAATCCAAATATGCGCCTCAATCTGACAAATAATCATTTACATCTCTGGTTCTTGGCAGTGTCGCTGTCGCAATGCAGAAACGAAATCACAAAAAGAGAGTTGAAACATGAAACAAGCCAACAAAAGAAAGAAAAGTAAACAAAGGAAAGTAAATGCAGTTATCCCTTCCCACCAAATGCATACCATTCCACAATCATATTCTCATTCTCATCACATCACGTCACATCATCCGGTAGACAAGGTCAGAAGCCAACTCAGGCGTCATATCCAACAACGACCTCAAACTCTTCGGCGCACCCTCATCCACCCGCTCGCGCACATCAATCGGTCGAAGCGAAGGCGTAGCAGCCTCACTATCCCCAGGGGCATGATACCGCGCCAACTCCTTAACTTTACAAGCCGCATAATGCACCACCAGACGCCGCAGCTCGTTCTCACGCAGCTGCGTCGCAGACGTGGGCGAGATCGGCTCCAGCCGCGTCGTCTTGGTATAGGCATACCGAATCAAATCCAAAACTCTCCGCACCTGCTGCGCAGCCAAGCCGCCCAGCGGCCTGGGATCCTGGTAGGGGTCTGTCGGGACGGAGACGGGGATGGCTGCGTCGCAGTCTGCAAAGGTAAGCTGCACGAGGTCGCGGTGGAGTTTCCGTAGACAGAGCTGCGCGAGGGCTGGGATTAGGTAGCGTGTGGCGAAGACGTAGACTTTCGCGTGGAAGGTTAGGTAGGGGAGGTCTGTGGGGGTGTTGTTGTCGGGTGTGAATCCGGTGCTGGGTTGCGAGTCGTTGTAGCGTAGGGTTGCGAATTCGTCCCAGAGACTCATACCTGGTGTTCGTGGGGAGGTGTCGGGTTGCTTGGCGAAGGACATGTCGATTACTGGCTTTGGGGGTGAGGTTGGCTCGGTACTGAGTTGATTGTCTGCTTCGGTCCAGTCCTCGTTGCCTTGGTTGTCACTACGGGGTGTCTCCCACCCTTCTGCTGCAGGTGTTGTGGACTCGGGCATCGGTTCTGGATCTTGTGTAGGTTCGAGCGGTGCTGGCTCTGGCTGTGGCTCTGCTTGCTCGGGCTGGGCGTCAGACTCGGGCTCGGGCTCTGCAGAACCTTCTTCTGCAGGTAACTCTGATGATGTCGCTTCCGGGGCCTGTTCAGCAGCAGGCTCTGCCTCGGCGGGCTCGGCAGCTTCCTCTGTTGCATTGTTGGGTGACAATTCATGTACCTCCACTGGATTTGTCGGAGGTGTGGTGGGGGGAGTCAGGGCAGTCAGGTCTTCTTCCACGGGCTGGTTCTTTTTCTTCTTCTTGTCCTTCTTCTTTCCTTTCTTGCCCTTGGGTTCGGGACTCTCCTTGGGCGTTTTGTCCACGGTATCCCAAGATGACCAGTCGTCCGCGTTATTCACTGATTCAGGTTCTGCCTGCTCATCTGCTTCTGGAAGAGGAGACAAGCCAGCATCTTGTGTCTGATCGGCTTCCTCGTCCTTCTTTTCCGCGGGTTCTTCCCCAGATTCCAGTGGAGTCTTGTCTGCCTCCACCCCAGTCTCTGCCTCTGCCTCTGCTACAGCGCCAGCTTCAGCTTCAGTAGCAGCCTCTGCAGTGGTCTCTGCAGCAGCCTCCGCGGCGGGTTCCTCTCCAATCACCGTGGGCTGGGGTTCAGGTTGAGGGCAATCTTCAAGCGCAGCTTTAGACGGGCCATTATCAACAAACTCAGGCGGAGGCGAAGGCGCAGGCGGCGGTACAGCCGAAGACACCGAACTAGAACGATACGTTCCTCTCCACGACTGGGTAGGACTATGCACGCTCTCAGCAACGCCAACGCGATGCTCTGCCGGTACCGCTGGCCGGGGTACCTTGTAGTCTCCTGTATAAGCATATTCGCAAAAGGCGACGAAGGTCTCGGCATCCTCTTCCTCCAGGATCGCTATGCGGTGCTTGGATTCCCGGGTATGCCCATTGTTCATAAGGTTATGCAGTGGCTTCGAGACATGCTGAGCTAACCCCGACTGGATCGTTAGCTTGGTGTGTCGTGGGCCGACGAGAAAAGTAAATGATGGTGAGTGGATGATGCTGTAGTTGGGAAGACGCTCGGTCGGGTCAGCGCTGTTTGCGTTTATGTTTGTGGTTTGGGGGTTTGTGGTGGGTTGAGGGTATCTCAGCACGCACCTACTAAAGTCGCGGGATTCCATGGAGTTGAAGTTGAAGAAGTGTTCAAGCTGGCCTGCTTTTTTCTTCCCTTTTCTTTTTCTCCTCACGTCGATTTGGATGCCAATTCAACAGTAACTTGAATATACCCGCCACATTCTACGGGAATTTCACAGTAGCTTAAATATAATTCCTGGGGCCCTTGGGCCAAGTCACACAAGGTACCAAGCGCATCCTCGGGCACAGCAAGCGAGCCAGATAGCGCCGGTAGTCTGCTACGTGTGCATCGCTGATGGGTGTGGGGGGAGAGGCAAAGCTATCACCGCCAACGCCTCGTGCAGACCGACTCGGACTACTTGAGGGATATCAGAAAAAGGGATTCTGACATCGTGATGGTCAGGCGATGTTGCTCTTCACAAATGAATCTCCCGGGGCCAAGCGCGCAACGCGGAAAAGAGCTCATTGCATCTGTTTCCATCGCCCTGCATACTCGTGCATTTTGAAAGTGCCGAGTGGAATCTTCGTGGTCGGGAGCTATTCGATCTGTGACGTTGCGCTGGTGCGCTCGTGGGGGGCAGCTGGTTCATGCCCAATCCCAGCCTGCTGAAGACCCAATGAGTGGGTCTTGGTGTCGTTTTGACCGCATCGTGAGAAGTGGATTGCTTCACTTTTTGGGGTCTTTGGTTAATATTCTATTTTTTGCTAGCCTTGTCTTCGGAATGCGTGGCGGGTGATGTCTGTTTGGTCGAGTTGGCTGTGCCCTAATTTGTGGTGGTGATGGTGAGGAGGGGAGAAGTTGGAGCGTGACCGGGGAAGGTCTTGTCTGCGGCGAATCTGACTGACACGCAAGATTACGAAATTATGAGGATGATCATTATCTCAGGCGAATAAGAGGAATCTTTTCCCTGAAAATTATATCAGGTACAACTATACATATATGTATACACCCGTGCCCGTACCTCCCCTCCCCCCACTGTGAAAAGCAGCCCTACAATAGGCAGATCCGGTCAGAATGAAGAGAATGAAGATGTCATGAGATGTCAAGTCTATATAAGCCTATCTCCAAGCTAGATCAAGATAATAAAATACAATACGAGCCCGACAAGCCAGGCAGGAAAAAGACAAAGTGATTCGCCCCGATCTCAATGTCCATGCACAAGACGAATCTCCGTGCTACCAGGTTCCCACTCGCGCAAGCCTTCACCAACACTGTACCAAAAGCGCAAACGAATACACTCCTTCCTCGCGCCCTCAATATCCCCTTTATCAAAAGCACCCGCCAAAGCCCCCACGCAAATCTTCACGCGCAAATCGTTCTCCTGCTTCAGCGCTTCAATCTCCGCCTCCGCCTCCGGCGAAGCGCCCACCTCCTCAATCGTCTCCTGCACCTCCATCACCTCCATGAGAGTCTGCGCGTCGAGCGCGTGCTTCGTCGCTGCATCTTCGGCTGTCACGTCGATGCCGTGCCATTCGCGGAGAAGATACTGCGCCCGCTGGAGCGGGTCGGCCAGTGTGCGGTATGCCTCGTTGATGCGGGCGGATAGAGCTTCTGCGTGCTGCTTTGCGTCGCCGCTGGGGTATTTGTCCGGGTGAATGACGGCTTGCAGTTGGAGAAATTCGCGGCGGAGATCGCTGATTGATACCTCGAAGGGTGAGGACGGTGGTGGGCCGGAAGGAAATGTTCGCGGGAAAATGGTGTAGTAGTTGGTGATATCTGGGGCACCCGAGAGCGCTGATTCTCCGGCGGAAGTGTCTGTGGCGGATTTTGTAGATGCGAAGCGAGTGTTTAATGACGGTGTCGCTAGGGTGAATGTTTGTGGTCGTCGAGCCAGTATGGATTGGCTTTGACCTGACTGTGCGCGGTGTTGGTGTTGGTAAAGTAGGCACGCATTTCGCTGGATGCTTTGGGTAATTCCTGATTGAGAGGATGTGCTTAAATGAGAGAATGCGGGTCGGCAAAAATGCCGCGTGCTTTGCATACGCAACGCCATAATGGACTGTGAGGATGCAAACAAGGACCGCGTAGAAAGAAAGTGAAAGTCCGAATTGGTTCGGAGAAGCTGCGGCGCCGCGGAGAAAACGCTTTTACGTCATCCCCGCATTGTGGTGCACGTGACCTTGTAGCCGGATGGTCATTTCTTTGCAAGTTACTTACACATATATAGATCTGAATAATTAAAAAATACATAGGCAGAGATGATATGCCTGACTCAAGATGCTCAGATGTTGAGTATTACAGTGTAAGATTTTCTAAAGTGGTTAGAGGAGCTTTGCTTAGCTATCTGTTTAACTGCTTATTGAACTGCTTGTTTAACCGCCTGTTTAATTACCTGTTTAACTATCTGTCTAATTGCTTGTTTAACTGCTTATTTAACTGCAGTAGCTAGAAAGAAGTTTGTTGCCGCTTTTTATTAATGACAAGCTATCTTTTATCCCAAAAGCTATAATACATAGGACGCAAAGTAGTATTAAACTGATCCAATCCTCATATATCTTACTAAGTAGCTACCTGGTTTCCTACTGGGTTACTTGATCTATAATAATTCTTAAGAGGTTCTAGAATAGTCTTAAACCTGTTACCTGGCACTGTATTACTAAACGACCTGTCTGGCTGCTGATTTAACTGCTTGTTTGACTATAAAAGAAGATTTAATTACTAAATAGACTATATTGGCATAATTCTATATATAGTGTCCTATGCCTAGTGCAATACTCTTTTATCTGAGGTCTTGCGCCTTGTAGAAGTACTGTATCCCTTTCGCCTCCGAGGGCGGTACTTGTAAAGGAGTGATTCACTGCTAGGTACAGTGCCTAGTAACAAGCTTGACACCATTCTAGAATCTCTAAAGATTATTATAGATCAAGCACCCCAGTAGGAGACCAGTCGGCTACCTAGTAATATACATAGGGATTCGATCAGTTTTGATCCTACTTCAAATTTGATGTATTATAGTTCTAGGGATCAGCAAGAGTTATTGTGAATAAAGAGTAGTAGCTATACACTTCTTTTCAGTCACTGTAGAAAGTGAATGTAAGGTAAGTAGTGGCTGAGGTGCACTGTGGAACCTACCCTAGGGTATACTAGGCTGTGGCAGAGGTAGTATGTAGTGGTTGTGGGAGTGGGAGTTGTGGCGTCATTGGGGGGGGATTTTCCCCGTTCGCCCAACGCGTCTGCTCTTCCCGCGATTCCACGCCTGCGCGACTCTTGCCTTCTCCACATCTCTCCTCTCCTCTCCTCTTCCCCTACCACCCACATTCCCACCACTCCTCCAATTCCCGTTTCCCCTACGTGCGCCACCATGGCTGAAGACGCCCCAGTCACTGCTCCTCCAGAAAGTGAGAAGACCGAGCAACCTCCCACCGAACAGTCTGCCGCCGACCAGGCACCTGAGACAAGCACCGACAACAAGCCGGCCGGTAAGCAAAACCATTCCTCCCACATTATAAATTGTCTTTTAGAGCTTCGACATCTATCTGCAGCCCCATCGGGCTCATCATGCCTCTGTGCGACCACGCGACCACCATTTGCTGACCGCGTCCTTTCCTCCAGAAAGCGCCAATGTGACCGACGAGAAGAAGGATTCCGAAGCAGACGCAGAGAAGACGGGCGCTACCGGCGAAGCTGCCGATGCAAAGGGCGACGCTGAAGATGCTGCTGCCGTGGCGGATGCAGAGCCTGCCCCGGAGGCCAACGGAACCCCTGCATCTTCCAAGAAGAGCTCAAACGACCGACGACGATCTGGCGGCGCTGGCGAAAAGAAATTGAATCGCAAGAAATCAATGAATCGCGTGACTCAGTTGCACGCGAAGCCGGGCGAGTACTACATCGCGCGCCTGCGCAGCTATGCGCCGTGGCCTGCCATTATCTGTGACGATGAGATTCTGCCAGCGAGTATGATCGAATCCCGACCTGTTACGGCGGCGCAGGAGGACGGCACATACCGCGCTGACTACGCGGATGATGGAAAGCGAGCTCACGAGCGTACTTTCCCAGTCATGTTCTTCGAGTCGAATGAATTGTAGGTGTCAACGTCCACTGAAGGGAATTCTCCCTCTACAGAAGTTTGAATCGAACTAACGAGTGGTTTTTTTTTCTTCTTTTGCGACAGCGCATGGATTGTCAACACCAGCCTGAGCCCCCTTGATCCCGCCGACTGCAAAAATGTCTCCGAGAAGGGCAAGAGTAAGACGTTGCTCGCCGCATACCAGATTGCCTCGGAAGGTCACGACCTAGAACACTTCAAGAAGGTCCTGTCAGAGCACCAGAATGCCATTGATGAAGAGATTGCGCAGCAGGAAAAAGCGGACGCCGAAAAGGCTGAAAAGGCGGCTGAAAAGGCCAAGGCCAAGGCCGACAAAGCAGCCGCGGATAAGAGCAAGAAGAACAAGCGCAAGAGCAAGGGCGCCGAAACTGATGTGGAGATGGAAGATGCAGAGGATACCAAGAAGTCCAAGACTTCAGCGAAAAAGCGCAAGACCGAGGCCGAAGGCGAGACTGAGAAGGTTCGTTTGGTCGGAAAGATATGATTATCCACAGAGCCTGGCTAACACATTTTCTATATAGCCTGCGAAGACCCCCAAGACAGCCACCAAGATTAAGTTGACCACCCCCAAGGCAGCCGAGGAAAAGAAGACACCTGCGAGCAAGGCGAAGAAGGCCACCAAGAAGGGCAAAGCCGCCGCTGCTAGCGATGAGGAGAAGGCCTCTTCCAAAGAGCCCGAGAAACAGGCCAACCCGGAGGAGCTGAAGAAGAAAAAGGAAAAGGAGGGTAAGTTCTACAAAGAAACTGTTCTGGAAGCTGTTCTGGAAAGAAACTGTACAGGAGTAAATGAGGCAAGCTGACCTTTTTCATCTAGTTCTTTTCCTGCGTCACAAGCTCCAGAAGGGGTTTATCTCTCGTGACCAGCCCCCCAAAGAGGATGAAATGGCTACCATGGGCACTTATTTCGACAAGTTGGAGAAGCATGCCGATTTGGAGGTGTCAATCATCCGCCAAACGAAGATCAACAAGGTTCTCAAGATGATTGTGAAGCTCAACTCGATTCCTCGTGACGAAGAATTCAAGTTCCGACAACGCGCCATCAACATTCTTTCCAGCTGGAAAAACGTCCTAGACTCCGAAGCCCCGGCTGAGAAGTCCGCGACTAACGGAGCTTCCAAGGACGAAGATGGCGTCGACACCCCTAAGCTGGAGAGCGAAGAGAAGGAGCCTGAGACAAAGACCACTAATGACGATACCCCCATGCCTGACGCCGAGGCCGATGCCAAAGAGGAGACCGAGAAGGTTGCACCGAAGGAGAGTGTTGATGCCGAACCTGCCCAGTCAGACGAAAAGCCCGAGCAGACTGAGGAGAAGGTGGAGGCCAGCGCATAAACAATGTACTTGCCTATTCCATGTTCTATGTTCCATGTTCCATGTTCCATGTTCTTCAACCTTTGTTTCTTCTATCCTGGATTGGTTTGGGAGTGTTTGCAACTTTTATGTTTTCTGATCTGAACTCTGCGCTGTTTTTTTCTTCCTTTTCCTCTCGTGTCCACGTGTAGTAGTCATGTCGATCCAGGCTGAATTGCAGTACTGGAGAAGTGAGTTCCTCAGCAGATTGTTTCTGCTAAAACTAAATGAAATTTGTCTTACTATTGCTTCTGAGAACTAGGATAATGGGACTTGAAGTCGTATCGAAACCGGTCGAATCCTCGGGTACTTTACTAGGTAGCGAACTAGTCCGCTACCGGGTTGCTTGATCTAGAATAGCCCTTCGTTTCTGAGGTGATGCTCAATTATTAGCTGGCACTATAAGGTACTTTGTCAGTGTTGGGTATTGACTTTAATATTTCTTCTTTATTATTCTTATTGATATGACTTTTATTTTTAGTCTCTGTTACTAACTAGGAGACCTACTAGTCTGTTCATCATCTAATAATGTGTCCCGACGACCTCTGTTTAGCTAAGAAAAAAGGTAGTACCACTTAAAATATACGTATATATTCGCCCTACCGAATTAGATGATATACCGAATTGAAACAGTGTTTCAATTACCTCGCTATAGGGAGGATTTTGGATTATAAACCTTGGAAGAGCCCCGCTGGCCACCTCAAACACCGGTACGACAAGGCTTGATCAGATCATAAGCTTGCTTTGCCCGGTGGAAGCATGGAAGTCACTGGCACGCTGAGGATTATTGTGGCTGTCGTCTAAACTGGATATCTGTTGTCTCAGCACTGTCCGTGACATCTGGTCTTTGGCATCTTTTACTGTTTCGCCATTCTTCTCTTACTTTGTGCAGTTCATTTCCAGCGCCAGCCAGTCTTGGATTCGGCAAAATGGACATAGATTCACTGCTCTCTACGGACTCTAATCCCAAACCTGGAAATTCGACGCCCGTACTTGGCCATACCTCGAACAATACGCCAGTCCCGGCTGCAGGGCCTTCTCCCTATGATGCGATTCAAAGGATTCGGTCGGGTTCCGCTTAGGAATGGGGAAGACCTTCTCGCTTTTAGCAAGAAGTGTACGCTCTAACTAGCATTCCCAAACAATCCCCACCGGCAGACAACTCCAAAAAAATGGAGGCAAAAAAAATGGGGCCCGAACCGCGATTCGAACGCGGGGCCTCGCCCATTGGAGCTTTACTGAATAAAGCGGGAAACCCGAAGGGCGAATCATACCACTAGACCATCCGGGCAGATGTGGTAAGACCTCAGTCATGATGATTATACAATCATGAAGCTGTAATACAGTTCTAATATAATGAATACCATTATTACCCCCATCTTTAAGCAATATATAGTATTTCTCATCAATATATTATATAATATTTAATAACTATCTTGTGCTCTTCAAAATCGTGGTCTCCAAAACATCTAAAACAAGCTTCCATCTGATTGTTGGATATATATCTTCTGCCTAGAAGGTACTTGGGGGGCCCTGGTATTATATATAAGCTAGTTATGGTTAGTAAGGTATAAACATGAGAGCCTGTAGACTTATAATACTTACTAAATAAAGAAGTGTGCTTCTTAAAATCAGTAACCAATACAAGGAAGTAGTTTTATTATTCTTGAAGCCTAAGAACACCTATAAATTGAGGCTGGAATAGGTAATTATATTAATATAACGCCTGCGCATCTATCCGAATAGGCTAATTTGAGATCACTATAGAGGTGCGGGTTATGTAGGGCTGTTTCTATATGAACTCTCCGTGTCCCGGTCAGCCCAACATATCTCCGAGTCCTTTTGTCATGAATCGTGATTTGTCTGTCAGCGGGTGTCAGTACCAGTACTGTTGCATATTGGTAACTTAGGTCTGGTTTTAATACTATCGCGAAAGACCAGGATTATCCACGGTAGCTATATATCTACCAATAGCAGCATCAGAACAATATTCAGAAACCACGAGACGAATCATTAACGTGAGTGTATGCGTGCCCATTAATGATAGCGCTCTCGCTATGTACATAAACCAAAATTCTCAGGTGGTAACAACATTCTCCAAAACTCCGGAATCAAAAAACGGGGTGTATGATTATATCCAATAGCAAGAATGCCTCCAGGTTAGTTGTAGTTGGGTCCATCTAGGGAAACCGTGTCTCCGACTCGTCCGAGTCCCATCCGCTCGAGCTGTCCACAAATTGCATCCGTGATGGCTCCGGTTTGTGGATCCGCACCAGCCAGAGGAAGTAGTCTTCCACGGGCAAGAGGTTCAACAGAACCGCGTTAGACCACCATCCAAGGCCGCAGACGAAGGCTCCTGCGACGGCATCGAGGATGAAATGGTTGGCGGTTGCGACGATGGCTACTAGGATGGTGAACGGGTATAGAAAACCGAGGGTTAGACACAGTAGGCGACGCCATGAAGGGAGGCGGAAGCCCAGGCGTCCGATGCGCACGCGGAGAGTTCGTCGGTGATGTGTTGGGAGTGGAATGGTCATTATAGTGAGGCCGATCATTAAGGAATATCCGAAATGCAGAGATGGCATTGCCGCTGATGGTGGAAGAGTTAGAGAGATGAAGATTAAGATGGATTATCCGAATTGGAAGGGGAGATTGTTTGCTCACCATATTGATTGCAAAAGCGGTTTTCCGTCCAGACACTTCCTGCTCCATTCTCTCCATGAACGGTATCCACGAAGCCATACCCGCGCCCAATTTCTGCATCTGAGCCCTCCGCTGTTGGATCGCTCAGCAGGCGAGGTGGCATGCATGGCCACAAGGTGAAGACCACAAACGCGAGAAGGTTGCACACTGCCAGCGTGCGGCGCCGAGCCTGGTAGAGAAGCGGACCTGCAGGCGATCCACTGACAGTTCCTCGAGGTTTGCCTGGTTGTGGCTCATTGATCCGGTTGCGAGTGATGGTGTGGTAGTAGAGCCATACGAGAAAGGCGATGGTACCGGGGATATGAATGAATGAGTATATCCAGTTGATCCAAGTCATCAACAGAGGGTGTCGAAGGAAGAATTGTTGGATCGGAATCTCCCAAAATATGCCCAGCGTCTCCTCCAGCTTAACTACTTCCAAGGCATGTCTCCGGGCGACATCGACGGTTCCCTCCTGGAGAGTCACAGCGGTAAATGCACGACCAAGTTGATATGTCTATTCAACAGCTATTGTGAGCCATGTATTCCAAAAGTCGGAGGGGCCAAAAAAGAACACGACAAAGATAAGACACGGGAGAAAGGGAGAAACAAAAAAAAAATACTTTGAATATGGGGCGGGGGTTCCACATACCCAATATACCAGTGCCCAGTACCAACACTCAGCCAGGAACGGCAGCTTTCGCAGCAGACGACTGAGGAACCGCTCTTGAAACACAGCAGTATTCGGAGAGGTCACACTGCAGGATAGATTGAAGATCCCCACAACACGTTGGTGCCAACGATCATCACCTTGCAGCGGCGGTGAAGAGGCTCGTGGACTCAAGAGGCCATCCTTCGGGGTTGGTGTAGTGTATCCTGACTCGAGGGAATCTGGTGAAGAAGGTCGTGGATAGTCGATAGAACTGCGCCGAGCCACGCGTCGCGATAAAGCAGCATCGGTAGCTCGATTAATCCAAGTACCTCCAAAGAGGAGGACAATCACCACGAGCGGTTCTAAAACCGCCCCGGCGCCCATGACGAGTTACCAATATACAAGAGTAACAAAAGCAAGGGGCGGTAGAGATAGTGAGGATAAAGGAGAACTTAGAAGGATGTAGGGAAAAGAAGAAAAAAAGACAGCACACTCATTGAAAATGAACTGAAGGATTGGGCCAAGAATGGCCTTTGATCCCTGTTCCCCCCAAGTAACCAGCCCAAGGCCAAGGCCAAGCCCTGTAGGGCAGGCACGGAGGATCGGAAGAACCGGAAGTCGGAGATCACATTGTGATTGAGAATTATGCAAATGGGGTAGGGTAGTTAAGACTAGTACGGATCAGTATGTATGAGACAGATGGAAAGTGATGTGGACTAATAGTATAGCAGGATAACAGTATGGTATACAAAACTCCGCTGCAAGGTGGATCCGCCAAGAGGTCGCGTGCCCACGTACTCGTTTTCGGCCTCGTATATGTGCGATCCGATGTATAAGTACGTACAGTACAAAGGTACATACATACTGTGGGAATGTACATGTACATGTACAGATATCCCAGCTATACGGTATCGTATAACTAGCCTTGATTCATGCTAGCTGCCTATATACTCGAGGGGACCTTGGACCTTGACTGAGCACGGCGCATTGATTTACTTAATCGATCAAGACAACATGGGTCCGTGGGCCCGTGGCCTGGACAGCCTTGTGGCCCCCAACTACTCGTACCTGTCCATTCAGATATAATGCCATGGCCATGGTACCAAGGTATACCCAGGATGCCCAGATTACAAGTGCATACATTAATTTGTACTAAACTATGTATACCGGACAGCATCCAATGGATCTGCTGATTTATGAATACATAATTATCTAATAGTCCGCCAATCAGTTGTCACCCCAGCACTCCTCGGCCGGCACCGAATGTGTCAGCGGAAATGATCGCCCGTCGGCATCGGAACTTGATCGCACCGACGGATTTGGAGAACATACGCTCCGAGACATATTCACTCATATTTTATATAGTACGGCGTAGAGTTGAAGATTTGATCGGGTCCGAAATTACTTTAAGTCCGATGCATCATAGTTCCTAGGATAAGCAACAATTTGCCCTGAATAAAGAGTGGCCTCGAACTCCTTTCCAGCCACTGTATGTGAACCGGCCACTTTTATTTCCGACCCGACCATTAGGGACGGCCGATTTCACAATTCTCCTTACCAACTCTCGGCAAACTCAAGAATATTGCACTGCATCTACTCTAGCTTAATGCTAGTCGAGATGAGTGCTTTTCTTTTAGTAGTTATTGATATCGAGGGCCATAATAGCTACCGCTTCAATTGGTACTTTTGTGGCGATCCTCCCTGATTTAAGCTTCTCCGCAAAAATGAAGTATACTTGACGTCAAACCTCCCTGCAAACGCCAAAGAGCGGACTCGCGGTCCAGTTTGAAATGTTATCATTTCACGTAGAAATCAAGATTGTCTTGCATTTCCTATCCTTTGATATAAATTACATTCCATCATCAATCTCCTTAAGCTTCTACTTACTATTTGAAACTTCATACAAACCAAATAAGCCACATTATCACCAGCAATTATGATTGGAATAACTTCACTGCGGACAGCCACTGCTCGACGGATGATCCAAAAACCCGCCCATCTCGTCAAAATGGCACAGAGATCAGCGACCTCCCCGCCAACCAGGTTTCTCTCCACAACCACCCCAGCACAAGGATTAACCCTCCTCCAAGATAACCAGAATGGATTCGGCTTCGCAAGATCGAATCCAAGGCCAGAAAAACCTCGCTCTAAGGGCGTGACAGAGATTCGAGGCCCATACTACTCGGTATGAACATTGGCTCCCTTCCCCATATGTCTAGATCAAACGCTCATGCGCCCAGGCGATGGGGAAACGCTATCTTGCAGACGTACTTGAAACGTAATTTCACTTCGCAACCAGAATTCGCTATTTATCAGAGGGATGGCTAACATTTTGACATTTTGGTAGAATGGGGAACCATGTGGATGGGCTAAAGTTTGCTGGAGGTCAGTTCGCATACTGTCCCGGGATGTACAACTGTACTGATGAGTTTGACCAGGTTCTTTCTCGCTCTTCGAAGAGAAACCCCTACGTGAATTGATCGACCTTGCCCATGAACATGGTGTTTATGTCTCGACGGTATGGTTATAATACAAATACACGTCACTGGTACATACTTTACCATGCTTTAGGCTAATCTGAACGGATGATGGGTGATAGGGCGGTTGGGCCGAGCATCTCCTCACACACCCTGATACGAATGCGGTGTTTGACCGCTACTTGACCAAATGCAAGGATCTGGGGTGAGTTGCATCTACAAGGGGCGGGCTCCGGGGAGAAGCAAAGCTTACAAGTTTGAATGAAAATTTAATAGGTTCGACGTCATTGAGCTATCTTCAGGCTTTCTGTCAATTCCGGAGGACGACTGGCTTCGCCTCGTTGATAAAGTGCATTCGTACAAGCTGGAGGCAAAACCGGAGTTGGGGATCCAGTTCGGTGCTGGTGGTGATACACCGGCATCGGGGTTAGAAGCGATTGGAACTTCTGACCCCGGGAAGCTGGTGAATTTGGGGCGAAGGTTCCTTGATAATGGGGTGAAGCGGCTGATGATTGAGTCGGAGGGAATCACGGAGAATGTGAACTCGTGGCGGACGGATGTGGTCTCGCGAATTATGAAGGAATTGCCTCCCGAGCGAGTCATGTTTGAAGCTGCTGATCCTAAGGTTTTCAATTGGTATGTTCGGGAGTTTGGGATCGATGTCAATTTGTTTGTCGATCATAGTCAGATCGTGCAGTTGACCTGTCTGCGTTCTGGTATCTGGGGCACGGCAGACACCTGGGGCAAGATTGTTTCGTTTCGCCCAGAGTAGGTGATGTTAGTATGATAGGGAATAGCGTAGTATCCTCTGAGGAATATCAAATTGTTGACCTAAGGCTGTCAAAGAGTATATCTAATAGATCATGGAAGCTTGAAATAATGCTGGGCCCACAGAAATCAGGTGGAACACGATTAGTCATGCATAGTCCGGGGAGAGCGACAGCCACAGCATCGCCCGCTCCGCTCCTCCGCCATGCAACTTGCGCCATGCGAGTTGCGCCATGTCGTGAAGCAGCCCCACAAGATTTGTCGTTCTGATCGAAACCCTCTCCTCAACCTTCAATTCGCTCCGCGTCGATGACCATCAGTACACGAGATTCCCAGGCGACCCATTGACCGAACAAGAGCGGCGCAATCGGGATGCCTCGGGCCAGTACAGCTCCAGGGGCGCGCCTTCGCTGTCGGCGAGCTTGTGATAGTTGCAAGCGGCGCAAGCAGAAATGCAATGGCGAGCACCCTTGTACGATCTGCATTCAACGAAAGAAGGAGTCAGAATGTCACTTCTCGGACCGCCCCGCACGGCTGCTCAAGCCCGAAGCCAAAGACTCCACCATGCTCCTCAGCGAACGCATAATACCCTCACCACAGCGCGAGACCGCGATGGACCGCCTATTGAACTCGCTTGAAGATCGAGGGATGAACCTGGAGCATCAGGTCCGCGACGAGAAAGACGGAACGGCACCTGTACCGAAAGTGGCGCGACTTCTACGCGATGGACAGGGCAAATTCATGTATATCGGCGACTCGGCCAGTCTGTCGTTCTTGCAAAGTGTTCGTCGGGTGGTATCATCATCGATTGGCCGGTGCGAATTCACCGAAGATAATTCTAGGCATTCCATGCTCGAGGCCTTTCAGAGTAACCCAAGCACACAGTCCAGTGCCCTTGTCCCACCACCTAGCAACGAAGATGCCCAACAACTTGCCCGGCAATATGTACTCGCCACCAGTCCTTTACTTGATTTATTCGATTTGGAAGAGTTCCATCCCCGGCTAGCGAATTGGGTGGGAAACCCGACGGGCGATGAAGATACCGTGAGCTCAATCTTCTACCTTGTTCTTGCTATTGGGGCACAGGTTTCAGATATTCACCAGGATGTGGCCGA
Organism: Penicillium sp. S1701; assembly: GCA_023626415.1. Lineage (NCBI taxonomy): Eukaryota > Fungi > Ascomycota > Eurotiomycetes > Eurotiales > Aspergillaceae > Penicillium > Penicillium sp. S1701. The sequence continues at coordinate 70,446 of JAMAGY010000060.1, forward strand.
GCAATTTTTTGGAAGTGGTCGACAGTTGGCATTCTCAGCTTTCCAGGAAACACCCAGCATTCACACCATTCAGTCGTACATATTGGTCTCCATGTATATGCTTGGAGCGTGTAGGCGCAACGGAGCATTCATGAATCTTGGAATCGCGCTCCGTGCTGCATATGCAGTTGGTATACACCGCAAGGACGCGAATGCACTTTTTTGCGGACGGGAGCGAAGGGCCAGGGAGCGGGTCTGGAAGAGCCTTCGGATGATGGATTTGTTTCTCAGTGCATCTTTAGGGCGTCCTCCGGCAACTTCAGATTACGATTATGATGTTCGCGATGAAACTGTCAAATCGACGCCTGAACAACAACTTTCAACCGCAGTGATATCGCTTTGTCGGATTTTCGAGCGAATCCTCACAGATGTCTATATGAAGCAAGTTATTTCAATTAGTGTTGCCGAGTCGATTTCGAATCAACACCGTGACTGGGTGCGCACTCTACCAGATGTTCTCAAACAACAAACAGAACATCTTGATCAGAAGAGCATGAAGGAAAGCCTGGCTGCGGCCCATGTCTTTGGATCATATTATTGGTCCATTATTCTTCTAACACGACCGTTCCTGGTCTACCGCGTGGCACAATATGTGAAGAACAAATCCGATCTATCCTCATCTGATTCAAAGAACGGCAGTTCCCGCATCTCCCTATTCGCAGATGCATGCGTTTATTCCGCCCTGCGAGGCCTGGACGTTGTGGAAGATCTCAGTCGATTCTCATCCCTCCCACGACGTCTTCCGTTCTTAATCAATTCAGTCTTCAATTCAGCCGTTGTCCTAGGCGCCGCATTCTTCGCCGATTACGACAACTTACTTCCGCTGGAGGAGGGCATGAGCAAAGCAGAGCGATTTCTAGGACTCTTTGTCCCGCATGATCCGCACGCATGCCGCTTCTATCAAATCATTAAGTATCTCCGCGCCGCCGTGGCGGAGTACATTCAACGACGCAATCGCCAATGGATGGATCGTCGAAGCAAACAGGTCGATCAGCTCTTCGGCCAAGTCAGCGGTACCGAACCCGCCTCAGGCCCTCCTCGCGATATCCCCACGCCCAGTCGCTTTTCCGAAACCCATCGCTCCTCCGCCGTCCCATCTCCCTCCTCGTCTAATAAACCTGTAGGAAGTACCCCGACTTCTTTCCTCGCACAACCTCCCCCGACCGGACAACCCCCCGGTACCGAGATGTGGGATGCCCTTTATACCGGCGCAGACCCTTCGACTTTATCCTATGACGCTGCCATCTCTGCTCTAACCACCTCGGGAATCCCCGTAGGTTGCTCGCCCGGCGGTACTATACCCACTGGTCAAATGCCGACTTCTGGCCCTTCACCTCTCTCGGATGTCATGTTCCCAGAAAACGGACTGCTATACATGGCCGAGGACTTGCCGGTATTCGGGATTTGGGAGGATTCTTGAGGGGGCCGACCAGCTTCGATTTACATATTTGATTAGGAAGCGAGGGGCGGTGCATCGGCGTCTCTTATAACGGAGTCTCTATTTCCGGGCTATGATTTGATGAACTTTTCTTCGGTATATATGATTATTAGAAAAAGATTCTTCTAAACACCCCCCTATACCTCTAGATAGATTTTATAAAACTTATATCTACATCCACGAATCTACCATCTACACCTCCTTCCTCCCCAAAATCCACCGAAAAGGCACATCCTTCCCAACACCCTCCCCATCAACCTCAACATCAACAACCACCTCATCAATCAAAACCACAAAGCCCACCTCCCCAAGAATCCTTCTAACCTCCTCCGCCCCCCACCCACTCCAAAACATCTCTCCAACCTTACCACCAAGCCAATCCCCTTCCACCGAGCCAGCGTCCGCCATTTCCGAAAAGTTTGCCAAAAAGAGCCCGCCGGGCTTCAGCCACTTCCAGATTCGACGCAGCAGCTCCGTCTGCTCGTTGCGTGGGAGGTGGATGACGGAGTACATGGCTACCACGGCGTCGAAGTGGGAATCGTCGAAGGTGAGAGCCATCATGTCGCCTGGTATGAAGGTGATGGGTGGGGTGGTGGGCAGGTGGGTTTTGGCTAGGGCGATTTGCGCTTCTGAGATGTCGTTTGCGGTTATGCGGAGGTTGGGCATGGTTGTGAGGTGTTTTGTTGTTGGGAGGCCGGCACCGCAGCCTAGTTCGAGGACTTGTTTTGGTTCAGCTTCAGCTGTTGCTGCTGCGCCTGTTTCTCCTTTGTTGAGAGACTCGAGGAGCTTTTGTAGGTAGGTTAGTCGGGTTTCGTGGGTTGGTTGGGTCCATTCTAGGTAGGTGTTGGCGATGTCGTTGTATGCTTTTCGGATGTTTTCTTTAATTTCGGCATTGGTGCCTGTGCCTGTGCCAGTGCCAGTGGACTCGGACATTGTGGGATGTTTGGGGAGAATTCAAGTTATATTGAAATTGTTTCTGGAAGGGATGTCTAGGTGCTTCCGCGGATACTAGTAGTAGATACTCGTTGGAAATGTTTACAAGGTGGGTTTCTATCTGTCATTTATAGATGGGACCTAGTTAGTATCATGACTATGACTCATTTACCACGGCTTCTAGACAAGTATTAAGTCCGTGGGTGAGTCAGGGTGAGATTTGATAGTGTGGGGTAATCGAATGGAGATTAGCCTGTAGTCGGGGTCCGCATGGGGTGTGTGGGGGTTACAAGTTACTCATGAACCTGATATATTAATCGGTGATATATGGGACTTTGAAGTAGTGAAAACCCTAATCTAATTCTAAGATATCTCACTAGGTAGCCAACTGGTTTCCTACTAGGTTGCTTGGTCGATAATGACCCTTAGAGGTTTCTGGAGTGGTGCTAAAAATGATTGTCTGGCACTGTAGGGTAATCGAATGGAGATTGTTAGCGTGTAGTACTAGTATACCCTACAGAATTTTGCTTTGGAGTGATTTAACGGATCTGATATATTAATCTGTAGATATAGTGATAATTTTGAATTTTGGTTCTGCCTCAGAAAAAGGAGCTCGGGGGTATCGCGGACGTTCGCTGTGTTATGCCAGAGGGAACAGGTTGGTGGCTGGAACTGTAGCTGTTGCTGCAGCTGATCAAGAATCAAGTCCAATCACTCGATTCCCCACAGTTTAACGGTCCGATCATGACCGCAACTAGCAATCCATTTCGCGTCATCACTAACATCCGTACTCAGGACGTTGCCCGAGTGGCCACTCAGGCTTTTGACCAAGGACCAGTCGTCTGCGCTGAAGATATTCACGTTCTTGTCAAATCCACTGGAAACAAAGAATGTCCCAGACTTCTTCGGTTGAGGAGCTTCGGCTGGAGGGGCACCGTCAATCTCCATCTGGCCATTTGCGTCCGTAGATGGCAAGTAAGACGCCGCCTCGGCTCCCTTATACCAGCGTAGATCGGACACGATGCTCTTGTGCGCACCAATTCCACCAGTGCTTCGCACCTGACGTAGATCCCAGCACTTAACCCAGCCATCCCCGGAGCCAGAGAGAACTCGGTAGCCATCCACGCCCCAATCCATGCCAAAGATTTCGCGGATGTGGCCCTCAAGAATCATGACTGTTCGTCCAGTTCGCAGATCCCAAATTCGTCCAATACTATCTAATCCACCACTAGCCAGAAGGGATCCATCGTTATTGAATGAAACCGCGTACACCTCTCGTGAATGGCCCTCTTGCAGTTGAAGCTCCGTTGTAGTTTCGACATCCCACAATCGCCAAGTAGTATCGAAAGACGCCGACGCCGCATACCGACCAGATGGATGAAACTCTGTCCGACAAACACGTCCCGAATGACCGGAAAGCGTGGCCAAGGGCTTGTCCTGGTCCAGAGCCCAGAGGTTAATGTTTCCTTCTCCTCCACCGGATATTAAATTGACCGACGAGGGAGAGACGGTGGATTGGGGTAATGTCGCACCGGGGAACCACGAAAGGCCTCCCACGCGGTCTGTATGTCCATTGAAGGACGCCTTTTCTTCCAAATTTGGTACAGAGAGCAACTTAATTCCTCCGGCCCAGTTACCCGCCGCTATCGTCTGTCCATCAGGCGCAAACCGACAAATACTGACAGGGCGATTTCCGGCAATTTGTGAGCCGTACAAATCGAATCCCTGGAGCTTTTCCTTGATAGCCTTGCGATGCTTCACGTGGGTGCGAAGAGGAATCGTCGACTCTTCTTTAAGCCTCGCAACACGAGCCTTTGCCCTTGGCAAAGAGAACCGCGCAATAGCTTTACGCGCTTCCAATAAGGCATCTGTGCCTTCAGTGTAGAACTCTTCCTGTTGCTCAGCCTCCTCCTCTTCCTCGGCTTCTTCCATCTCCACATCTCCCTCGCCCGCCTGCTTTTCTGCAAGGTCGGTCAATAGCTCGCGCAAACGATCTCGTCGGTCTCCGGGGCCTTCGCCGAAAAGTGTGATGGGCTCGCCGAGCTCTCGTAGCCGTGTGCGCACCCTGGTATCGTCTGTCGGTACGGCCATTGCGGCTGCTCTGCGCTTGCGCTCGAATTGGGAATGAAGCGCGGAGGCCCGCTCTGCGGGTACCCCCGCTGCAGAAGAAGGAATGTCATAATCTTGGTCGGTGGCTGTATAGCTTGATGTTAGAAGCAGTAATGGGTAGCAGTCTGGAAATCATGAAGCCACTTACGGAGATCGGCGAGGCTAATTCCCATGTCCGTGTCCTAGATAGAGAAATTGCGGGTCAGTCTGCCGTCAGTTATATCAACAGTTTTTACACGCTCTGGCTTGAGTAGATTCTCTGGGTGAACAGCCTCGTGCATAAACGCGCACTGGATTGGAGTGATGGGAGAGCTGCTTACCTCGGCCTCCTCGACATAGGCCTGGCGAGATGGGTGCATCATCTTGACGGCACAATGGCGCTTAGCAGCGGCGGTAGCAGTAACAGCAGCAGCAGCAGCAACGACACGAGGCCTGGGTTGAAGTGTCTTGCCGGGTTGGGGAAAAGATAAAGAGTGTCGCGGCGAAGTCGCGGGCGGCAGAAACTATCCCAAAGTAGAAATTTGCCTGATATCAAGCACAACTAAGGACCAGGCTACATACACCTCATTGCACCACGGGTAGACTTAAAGTCATATCGGAACTAGGCTATCCGTATCTGATTTAGAACTCGAACAATAATTAAAATATTAAAATATCCCTTTCCCCAAGCCCATCCAATTATTCTGTTCAAACCCATGATGACGCCAGGCGGTCAGGCCGGCGATAAGCGGGCTGAGGCTTATCCGTGCATTTTTAATCTGCCACTCTTTTTTTAGTTGTCTCCTCCCTTTCTCTCACTCTCTCCCTTCTTTGAACATATACAAACCTCCTTCGATGCTTCTCTAAGCTGATAGTCTTAGGAAGCTCGTTCATGCGATGCTCGCGCCAGCCCCCCGTCGAGCCTGCATCGCCACCTGCAGCCACGTCCTTCGAGCCGCGCATCCGGCCTTGGTATTATGCACTCGCACCCTCTATACCAGAACTAGACCCGCTTGTGTGACTGCCACTACCACTACCGCTGCAAGCAAATCTACACTCCATTCATCAGTCTTCCTCCCACTATCCCCGCGCAAATCCTTCCACTCAACACCCCATGCCGACTCGTCCCAACCCTCCCGCATCTCCTATCGGGTTGCCGTCTCATCATCGGGTAAAGGGCGCCGTTTCCACCCCCTCAAAAACGCATATAACTTCGAACCCGCCGTCGCAGACGTGATAGGCGTTTCCAAAGAAACAAACCCGGTATCCCGCCGCCGTAACCGCCCAGACAGCGGCGAAGATGCCTTCTTCGTGAGCCGGATCGGCTCCGGCCCCGGCAGCTCCACCTCTCACCACCCGCACGAAGCAGATCCCGAGGCCGTCGCCTTTGCCGTCGCAGATGGCGTAGGCGGGTGGACCGAGTCGCGCGTTGACCCGGCCGACTTCTCCCACGGTCTCTGCGCCTACATGGCGCAGTCCGCGCTATCCTGGTCCCAGCCCGCAGAAAGCCTCCGCCCGAAACAACTGCTTCAGGCCGGATATGATCGCATTGTCGCCGATCCGGCTGTTAAGGCGGGCGGCAGCACTGCTTCTGTTGGCGTCGCCTTGCCGGATGGAAGAGTCGAGCTGGCGAATCTGGGTGACTCGGGCTCGGTATTACTTCGTCGGGCGGCGGTGCATACGTACTCGACTCCGCAAACGCACGGCTTCAATACACCCTACCAACTCAGCATTATCCCCCCGCGTATGCGTGCCCAGGCGAGTATCTTCGGCGGTGCGTATCTGGAGGATTTCCCGCGCGATGCGGCGGTCACGAATGTCCAGATGCAGCATGGAGATGTGCTTATGCTTGCGACGGATGGCGTGTTTGATAATTTGAATAACCAGGATATCCTGAAGGTGGTGACGAGTCGCATGATTATGACGGGTGCTTGGACCGCGGAGCCGGAGCAGGGCGTTGGTATTTCGGATTCTCTGTCCTCTCTCACTGTGGCTGGTGGGTTGGCTTCTGCTTTTCCTCCGCCTCCGGCGAATTCGAAGGAGGGGAAGGAGTTGCGAGATCTCGAGTCTACCCTTACGCTGCAGTCGTTGCTTGCTGCGTCGATTTCCAGCGAGGCGAAAATTGCTAGTCTTGATTTTCGTCGCGATGGGCCTTTTGCGAAGGAGGCGCAGAGATATTATCCTGGTGATTACTACCGTGGCGGGAAGGTCGATGATATCTGTACATTGATCCTGGTTGCGGTGGACGAAGCGCTTGCAAATGGTCATTCTGAGTCCTGATGAGATGGGGCTGTATATCTGTTCTTCTTCTCCTTTCGTCCCCTTTTTTTCCTTTTCTTGTTTATGCATTCGTGGCGCTTGGCTTGTGGTTTATAATTAGGGTTGTGGTTGGTGCATGGTAAACATATGACCCATCTTTGTTTTCCTTTGTCTGGCGTGATACCTTATACGATTGTTTGGTTTTAGTGTTCTTACTCTTATTTTTTATCTTGGGATAGATATGGCTGAGCCTCCATTGCGAAATGAATCGGGTGGGTATATAAAGATAGAATCGGCTGGTGATTATTTGGATTGCATGGGCACAGTGTCATGATACTTAATCGAGTCTCAATATAACATAACTCACCAACAAGCGGGCCACCCCTTTTCTACTAAATTACCATATGTATCTCAACAACAACAGAATATATCTAATTTTAACTAGTACTAGGTATCTTAGGGCACCTGTTTCTTTTATACCATACACTCCGAGCTCCAGTATAGTAATCTAGTATAGTACTATTCGCCCCACTTCTTATTTCAAAGAGTAACTCCAAAAATAAACGTGAATTCAAGCTTAAACAATACTCCTATAAGGCAGAGTTACATTTCAATATACGTAATAGACTAGGTAGACGCAAGAAAAAGAATGGCTCGGGGATTGCAGAGCAGAAGCTTGTGTTCTACACGAGTCCGGCCTTATCTAGACTTCTGACTGCGCCGTCTTTAAGTGAATCAATCACACAATCTTAAGCGTTCTTTTATTATAATCTACGCTCTTTCTCTAAGATAAGAGGACTTCCCTATAGATTAATTAAGTTTGACTGCTTGTTTAACTGTCTGTTTAACTACCTGTTTAACTACCTGTAAGGTTTATACACATATATGGATGCATAGCTTGATAGCATTCTCAATTTCAGAACACTCTCCAAGTACCGGGCTACATTATTCTATGCTACATACTATCGAATATCAAACACCTGCCACATCCACTTTCACTACGATAGAACATACTACCCGAATCCAAGGCTCATTATATGAAAACTGTATGGAGTTAAGTGACGCGAATGCTTTAAGTGTCGAGACGGCATCCAGGGTAGCCATTTTGCAAAGATTAAAATGTTCACGTCGAGCCTCACAGGCATCACTGTTCCGTTCTGTCTAGGCATGGAAGGGAAGGGAAGGGAAGAGCGAAAGCATACGAAAGTGTCGAGGCTAAGTGGCATTTATTGGGGCAAATTACATCGGGGAAGACGAATGGAATTGCGGAGTAACTAAATGAGGCCCAGGTCTAGGCTGGCACATAATGATCAATGGCGCTTTCTAATTGGGGAGGGGGGAAGTATGGAGTGAAGTGGAAGGAGGGATGCCAGAGTTCATGTGCGATACGTGCTGCTATTGAGGATGGGGTTCATGATTATGTACGCGTGTCAATTTCTGAGAGGGGTTCGAGATCGAAAAGACAAGCTGAAGTATGTAAGGATTTCTGACCTTCGGACAGAATCGCAGCAAAGAACAAGGAGGAATGACAATGGTCAAGGTCAAGGGGGAAGTTGAAAGTAAAGTTGAAGGCGAGGGGAAGGGGGAGAGGAAGAGGAAGAACAGGATTATATATGCCAGGTAAGCGTAGGGAGATGCAAAAGACTAAGGCTCTGCTTAGAAGCCGAAAGGGTTGTTGGGTGCTGTTGGAGAAGGTTAGCGGGGCTGGTTTTTTTGATATTATTCTGGAATGAAGGTGGTAGCTTACTGGCTTGTGAGAGGTTTGCCCGAAGTCCTGTCGGTTGCGGAGCAAGCTTGGGAGGCGCATCTGGCTTCACGCCAAACCTAATGGAAGGAGGAGGTCCGGTCTTCTGAGCGGTTAGGGGTGCCGCAGTTGGTTGCTGGGGGATAGGAGGCACTGGTGGTGGGGGTTGGTTATAGTTGTTGGCATTACCAAACCCATTCATGCCGGTGGGTTGGGGCTGCAGAGCAGGGGGGAGCACAGAGTTGATGCCGGTCTGCATAGGCTGTTGAGGCTGCGCGAATCCACCGAACCCCGTGGGCTGAGAAACAACACTTTGGAAGCCAGGCTGTCCATTGCTGTAGGGCTGCTGATTCTGTTGCTGCTGCTGGATACCGAATTGGGACTGGGGTGTGAATCCAGTTGGCTGCGGCATTATTCCATTCTGGAACTGGCCCTGTCCCATAAAGCCAGTAGCCTGAGGTTGCATCTGTTGCTGCAAACGTTGCTGGTTCATTTCTGCCAGACTCTGACCAGGAGCAGCAACTGCCGGACCGGCTAGAGGAAGACCTGTCAGTTGAGCCTGCAAAGGAGGGGGCCCAAAGGAACTTTGCTGTTGCGAGAAGTTTTGAGGCGCTGACAGCGGGCGTTGTGGAGGAGGAGGAGGGGGAAGAAGCGAGTTCTGATTCATATTCTGAGGAGGCTGTGGGCGCTGTCTAGCCTGTTGTCCAAGCTGTGCGACCTGAGCAAACAAGTCGGGGGTAGCACCTGTTGCTTGCGGCTGTTGCGGGGGTGGGCTCTGCACGGCAGTTTGCTGGGGTTGGAGAGCAGGAGCAGATGGTGCGGGAGCGGGCGGCGCAGGCGTAGGTTGTAGAGGCGCTTGAAGCAAATTCAGGTCTGCCATCGCCCCAGTAACCTGCTTCTGGACTGGCGCTTGGGTTGCTGTGGGGGATACAGTGCCGGAGGCTTGAGTTGTGGGGGCAGGAGCCGATGTTGTAGACTGCTTGGGTTGTTTCACTTCCCATGCATCATCGTCGAATCCACGTTGAACGGGTTTCTCCGGAGCTGGAGGAGTTGGAGGACTGGCAGCACGCTCCTTCTCCTTCGGTTTCGCCTCATCAGCTTGTTCGAATGCCTTGGGATCCACAACATCGCCAGCCTGTACAGCGGGCGCCGGCCGTCCTTTGCGGGTGTTGTTGCGCAACATACCGCCAGGGCCAGCAAAGAGGCCGCCCTCGTCGCCATTGCCAATAACTTCCTCGCCGCCGAAGCTAACGTTGCGAAGCTTGGATTTCGAACCAGTGCGTCCAAGAGTAGAATCTAGGTGACGCATGACCCGCAAAATATCACCCTCCTTCAACCCCAGAGAGCGAAGGGTTTCGGGGGAAATATCGGGCAAGATAGACTCGTCCATCGAATCTTTGAGGAAATTCTGCGCATACCGTTCACACTGGTGTGGACCGACACCAGCTTTCAGGAAGAAATCGAACCAGTCATACTCTGGGCGTTGCACAGAAGCACCTGCGGAGCCCTTAGGATCGGAAGTGGCTCGAGCGCGAATGCTGGATAAGGGCTTGTCCTCGTCCAAAGAGACACCAGCAACCTTCTCCACGTACTCCAGATCCTCCACAGACATCTTGGCAACTGGAACTGCAATCTTAATTCCATTGACCTTGTGGAGATGAATCTTTCCATCCTGGAGGCCAATGAATTGCGCTTCAACCGTGAAAGCTTTGGTTCGATCCGTCCACTTTCTCACTTTGCTTGCATCAGGCTCTGGCAGAGCAGTGTTAGCTTTTTTTGGTCCAAACCTAGTAAAGCATGAATATGAGCCAGAGATAGCACTTACTCGTCTTGTTGCTGGACTTGCTTTCGCGTTTCCGATGCTGTTTCTGCAAGGGAAAACATGAATTAGCACGATGCAGTACAACAAGCCATTTATGGGACAAAGCTTACCTCGGATGAGTCCACAGAGTCGGTTCTCGGTTTGCCTATCGCTGCCTTGGCTAGTCGAGACTCCTCCAGGCGATTCCTCTCCACGGCGGACATGCCTGAGTCTACCCCGATTGGGGGTTCCTTAGTCACAAATCCGGTGACTTCAACGTAGCTGCTGGGAACCACGCCTTCCTTTCCATTCTTCATTCTTCGAACCATCCACCATTCCTCTGATTTCGTATCATCAATCACAATAACTTCATCACCCACGGCTACCGTCACTTCATCGTCACCTTGAGCCATGAAATCGTATAAGATCTGGCCCTTCTTCTGGCCACCACCTCCCTTGCCAGCATCAATAACTTCTCGAAGACCTTCAGCCTTGTAGGCTCCTGCAATTTCGCCAAGCGCAGCGACGATCTCTTGGGCAGTGTCCTTGGCACCAGCGTGGAAGTCAACGCTCTTGCTAGGCCTGACCAAGTCCACAAAGACATGCTTGCCTTCAATAGAGTAATGGGTCAGCTTGTCAGCTGTCCACTCCTGCTGGTTATCATCACCCTCGGGGGAAATGAAGATAATTCCGGTCACCATGTTGATGCCTATTGTTGTCGGCATCTTCTTACGCTTGCCCATGACCTCGACCATCTCGTTGATATTGTACAGGTGGTAACCCGAAGGCGAACGCGGCGTCAATTCGCCGGCTCGATTGAAAGGAGGGGATGCCTTGACGTGCGTTTTGCCCTGCATGGGGGGAGATGACACCTGAGGACGGGGCGGACGAGGGGGTTCGGGCTCAGGTGAATACGGTTCCATTGGCGTGGAAAACTGCAGTTGCTCTGATGGTGGACGCTGCGGCAGGCTAGGCGCGGGTGCCTCACGATCGGCCTGATCATGCGAAGGTCGAGTGGGAAGCTGGGGAGGTGGTGACTCCTCGCGCGCAGGTTCCGAATACGCTCCAGCGGGAGCATGTTGCTTATGAATAATGTCCGCAATCGCAGCAGCCGCGTGGTTCTGCACAGTATCGATAGGAGAGGGGGAAGGTGAAGCCTCGTATTCCTCCGCCGGCGGTGCGGTTGGTCGTTGCGGGAGGGAAGGCGCCTGTGGTTCGGCGGGAGGGGGAGGGGCGGCGACAGCTGCAGCACCATGGTGGGATGTAATCTCCTTGACAAGCTCGATATAATTTGAGGGCGCGAATCCAAAGTCCGCATTCACCCCTACCAAAGTCCAGTCCGGGTCTGATGTATCGTATACCACCAGTTCGGCATCTTCGGAAAAGGAAACTTCTTCGTCCGTTTGCCGTGTGTAGTCGTAAAGAGCTTTGGCATTGTGTGTCGGTTGCGCCTGTTCAGAGCATGATGGTAAGCCTTGTTCCAATTCATTGATACCCCGAGCCATATCGCACACTCCCGTGGCTGTAAGCTGCGCGGGAAAGCGGTTGCCTACACATGAACAGTTCCGATAGACCCAAGTAGATGTCTCTCTTCTTGCAGCTCACGCATGCTTCCGGGGGGTGCTCACCTCTTCAACATAGTTATTCGGGACTAGACCTTCCGGTTCATCCTCATCCTCGCGGTCTGCCTTTTTCTTAGCCTTCCACCAATCATCTTCAGCGCTCTTTTCCAAGATGTAGAGCAAATCGCCTTCACGAATTTCCAATTCGCCTTCTCCCTGAGGCTGGTAATCATACACAGCCGAGTAGACACCGAGGAACCCCATCGCGAGGAGGAACGCCGAGGTTTGCGGGGCGCTCTTCTAACTCTCACGATAAATCGAGGACCCAGCACTGCTAAATGTGCAGCGATTGACGGAAGTATATCCGACTTGAACGTGTAGGTTGCGGGATGCGGTGTTGTCGGAGAGGCCGCGTGGTTAGGCCGGACGGGGTCAGCCTTGGCACGGAGGGCGGGCAAGGGAGGGAGGGGGGAGTGGGGAGAGAAGACGGAAGAGGGGAGGTGGTGAAAGGAGTGAGGGTGACACCCAAGCCAAAGACTGAGGAGTGAAGTTGAAATGGGACTGGGATTCAGGATTCAGGATCAGGGAGGGTGGGAAGGTGGGCCGGACGATCGCTAGGAGTTCGCGGTCACGTTCCTTACGTAGGCTGGCTTCACTTAAATTAGCATCACATACTACCCTACTATATACTGTACAGTGTACACCTTTACTAACCTACTTTGTATTTCTCTGCTTCGTTTTTCTTGTTTATTTCCTATTCTCAGCATCACCTCCCTCCCTCGACCTCATTAACTTCGCCCCCACTCGGGTTCCGGCAACTGGGGCGTCTGACGTCTTTGGGCATGAAGCTAACCCGGCCGTTCCTGGGCGTGGCATTTTATTCACTCCACATGGAATATATGAGGGGAATGTTCCCCCACAGAAAAGACCAAAGAAATGTATGGAATAACTCGTGGGTTGTCATTTGTGATTTCAAAAACAAGATGCGTCGCCAAAATGGATCAATGTACTGTACAATATTTGTCCTTTCATAGTTCATCTTTGAATACTTCCTCGCTACCTTCCACCTCCTCGGTTTCCCCTTCTGATGGAGGTCGTTTCTCAGTCGGTGGTGTTTCGCCCGAGTCCTTTGTCTTTTTGGCATCAGAGGACTGTTTCAGCGGAGTGTCTTTTGTGCGAGGTGATTCTCCATCCTTCTCCGTTTGACCATTCGCTGTCTCAGTCTCGGTCTCGGTCTTGTCATCTGCAACAACACCCTGGAACTTGATCACTCCATTGTTCTCCACGACGACTTCGAGCGTCCAGTCCTTCCCCTGTGCGAGTTTGTCAAGTCGTTTCTGCATCTCCTCGAGTTGCTTCTGGTCAACCTCGTACTTCTGCAATAACTGTTCGGACACCAGTTTGACAGCGCCGTTCTCACGCTTGACAACCGCCTCCGTGCGCTCCTCGGAGGTCATGGCCACGCGACCCTTTTCAATCACTCGGCCCTCCGTGCCTACCAGCTTGCGGCCACCAACCTCAATGCCGCCGACGATCTGAGCCCTCTCTAACTCAACAGTGGCGGCAGCCTCCACTAACTGTTCGGACTGGTACCAGTCTTTCATAGCCTCCCACTCGGACACATCCTCAGGCATGAGAATCTCACGACACTGGATGTCATGGATCTCATCCTGTTGTGGTGGCAAGAAAGCAACATCGTCACAGAGACGAGGCGTGTAGATAACCATCAGGTAGGAACAGGTAGTCAACTCCTTGATCCAGCCAATCTGATCGGTGGATTGCGGGTGACAGTGGAACTGCACCTCGACCCTGCGATCACGCCCTGTCAGGTCACACGTCGTGCCACCCCCTAGATGTTGTACGAGATAGCGTGAACCACCTTTAGTATGTAGCTCTGCCACGTCGGTCTCTGATGTCTGTTTCTGTTGCTGCGAGTCGTCTTTCTTATCGTCCTGGTGATTGGCCGGGAACTGTCCCAAGATAAACGAATGTGTTGTAGGGTCCTCCATCGGCGGGTACTGGGGCACGTTGCGACCAGCTGGGAGTGCATGGAATTGCTTAATTTGCTTCCTGTAGCAGAACGAATATGACCACCAGCCAGAGAAGTAGTACATGCATTTGCCTTCCATTTCGCGCAAGAGCTCAAGACCTCGATCTGTTGCCCGTGCCAATTCTTTTTGTTGTTCTGCCTCGTTGGCCTGGTTGGCCGCCGTCGTGTTGGAATCGTCGCTGGTGACCTGCGGAATTTGACAAAGCAGTCGCCTGTCGTCCATTATCATTTCTTCGTAGGAGTAGTCTGGACTTTGTGCAGCCCTGTCGTCGGGAGTCACGTCTTCTGCGTGGGGCTTATTCGTATATATTTGGGGGTTGCTCTGATCCTGGCTAGACGCTTCGTCTGCGGCGCTAGCTTGCGTTCGAAGCAGTTCCGTGGCCGTGGCATCGAGGATATACTCGTCAGGGAAAACCACCCGGTACTAGGGGCAACAGTCTGATTAACACGTGTGTCATTGCAAGGACGATTTCGCTATCTGGGGTCTCGGGGTACCTGTGGAAAGGCCAGGAGGTCATCATGGATGCTGAATGGCCTCTTAAGGGCCCAAGCACCGGATGCGACACATGCCAATGTCAGCCATGGTGCAAAGTTCCGCCTTGACCGACCCATTTCTGATGTTCGGGTTTGTTGTAAGGTGACGGAAACGCGGGAGCTCTCAGTCGGCGGATGGGTCGAGCGGCTCTCTAGACGCTTCCCCGCCGGGAAGTCACAGTTATGTCGTGCGTAAAGGAATCAGAGATTCATGCGAAGCGAGTCAGTCTCTCAAAGAGCAGAAGAAAGAAGAGTAACTGTAGTTGAGACCTCGGCAGTAGGTGCGCGATGTTGGAATTGGGCGGAGCGGGCTGGCAGCTCGCAGCTGCTCCGTGGCCTTATCTGATAGTGCTGTCGACGGGGTTGTCCAATTAGATCCCCACAATGACGATCCCGGACACGCAATAACAATGACGATATTCAACAATTTATTAAACTATGCTATAGGAGAAATCCTGAGGCTTTATTCAAGATTTTTTACTAAGTAGCTCACGTTAATTGACTTCTCAGGCTCATGGTTGGGCGATATATATATCTAAACCGTTCAGATGTTATATCAGACTTATTATAAATTCAAGTTAGATCTGCCAGGTACCCACACAGCCAGGCTTCTTCATTAATGTAGGACCATGCGAAGAAGTACCTAGGTACTAGGAGCACCACGAGTATATACGAATCACGTCCTGATCACAACGTTCCTCTTCCCAGTTGCAGTTCCAAATCCAGGAACTATGCACGTGACTAAGAACACATGATAGTTAGCATGACATAAGTTTACACCTTGAAACCAAGGCATAAACACTAACCATATCCGGCTAGATGCATGCTGACAGGGATTTTGGTCAGCGTTCGTAATTGCAAGCAACGCGCAAGATGATTCGCCGAGGCCCCGCTGACTGATGTCTGACAAGTGCTTTGATGGCCATGATTCAGTATTTATGAAGCTTAACTAAAGCTGACTTTTTTTAAAATATATTTCTCCTAAGCCCATTAGAAGCTTCGAGTTTCTCCTCCAAACAAAGAAAAAGTCTATAAAAAGCCGTCACCCCGTCCATGAAGCTGCTTCTATCATTTTCAATTTGCATCATCGCAATCTTCATTACATATCGACCTTCAATCCAAGACTACAACACCCTCACAACTTACCTACAAACCCACACGCCAAAACCACTCTCCCAACTCCTCCACCACCTCCCACTAGCAAAAACAACTCCCCAACAGGAGAACCCAGAGAACCAGGAAATACTCAACCACCCACCTTCTTTCCCAATCACAATCAACCCCATAACCGAAATGTCCGCCGCCCGCGCAATCCGCCAAGTATTCCTCGCCATCGAGCAAGCAGAAGGCGCAGGCGCCCGTGTCCGCCGCTCAATCGGCACTGCCAAACTGCGTAACTTCAGCCCCTTCCTGATGCTAGACCACTTCACCATCGGCAAGGGTGCCGGCTTCCCCGACCACCCGCACCGCGGCCAAGAAACAATCACCTACCTTCTCTCCGGCGGGGTAGACCATGAAGACTTCGCCGGTAACAAGGGTACCATTGGCCCCGGGGATTTGCAATTCATGACTGCGGGCCGGGGTATCATGCACGCGGAGATGCCGCACGAGAACGCGGACGGAAGCCCCAACGTCGGCATGCAGTTGTGGGTAGACTTGCCCAAGAACCTGAAGATGTGCGAGCCGCGGTATCGTGATCTGCGGGCGTCTGAGATTCCCGTTGCTAGCGCTGATGAGGGGCGGGTTAGCGTGAAGGTAATTTCGGGACAGAGTCAGGGTGTGGATTCGGTGCGGGATTTGGCTTATACCCCAGTTTGGATTTTGGATGTTACGATTAAGGCTGGGGGACGGATTCGTCAGCCTCTTCCCGTTGGTTGGAACAGTTTTGCGTACACGCTTTCTGGGGAGGCGGTTTTTGGGGCCGGTGATGAGACGCGGGTGGTGAAGGAGTTTCATAATGTTGTTTTTGAGCAGGGGGGTGATTTTGTGGAGGTTTCTGTGCCGGATAATGCGGAGAAGGAGGCGAGGTTTATCCTTGTTTCGGGTCAGCCGCTTGATCAGAAGGTTGTGCAGTATGGGCCTTTTGTATTGAATAGTCAGGAGGAGGTTTATCAGGCTATGGTTGATTTCCAGAGTGCTTCGAATGGGTTTGAGAAGTCGAGGAATTGGCAGAGTGAGATTGGGAAGCGGATGGCTTATTAGAGGGTTGTTTATACATTTGTATTAAAGTCATGATCATTTTGGCGTTTTTTGATTAGTTTGTATTTTTATTGAGGATGATTGAATGAATGAATGATCATTTGAAGTGACTCTGGCTCTTTTGGTAAAAGTAAGAATAAGAACATCGACTTTTCGTTAAGAGGTATTAGGTATCTAATCTGGATTCCGCTGCTAGAAAAACAAGAAAAACAATCTTCGCTGTGTATGTTGCTCGGGGAAGACCATTGGACAATTGGGAACTAAAAAGAGAGAAATGACAGCTCGCTGGGAATGAAATATGGGATACCTACCTCATCACATCGTCTCTTCTTGTACAATGCCCTCAATTGTAAGTTTAGCACCCACCGTTCCAATCACCGCAACACCTCTCGGTACCTTCAAATCTCGAATCTTGAAGCAGCCGAAGACGACGAATTTCGTAAGATTCGGGCAAGATCGAAGGATACACTGTGCTATGTAGTCATCCACGTTCCCATTGAAAGAAATATCCAGATGCTTAAGAGATGGGTATTGCTTGTTCTCAGCAAACACAGTCTCATAGGCTTCACGTGATATGTGGCGACACGACGCCACATTCAGTGACTGAACTCTGGAGCCAGAGTGCTCCATAAGAGCGATAAAGCCATCTGAAGCTATGCCGACTGGTTCCTCAGGACCAGCGGGGTTTGACATATCGACGTCTCTTAACCCATGAAGATCGACGTATGCCAAGCCCGGATTGGACCAGGCTGTGAAAAGGGCGGCTAAGGCTTTGTCGGTGCAGAGGTCATTGTTTGTAATCCGAAGTTTTTCTAGCTGGTGACAGTGGTCGTGGATAGATTTGAGCAGGCGGTCATCGGAATTTTTGAAGTCCTCCAAAGATAAAGAACGAAGGTTCGGCCCGACTGAATCGATGATCTCAAGAAGAGGTCCTGGCTCAGTTTCTTTGAGTAGACAGAGCGAGAGATACTGCAATTTCTTGAGAGATGATATTGCTGTGAGGGTCGTATCGCCAATGTTGGCAAGATATTTGAGTTTCAAACGCTCCAATCCAGTGCAATTCTGACACATGATCTCGGCGGTTTTGTCATCGAATGCCGCGTTAAGATTCCAGAGCTTCAAGCTTCGCAGGCCTGGCCCAATTTTTTCGAAAACTTGGCGCCAGCACTCGTCAGTTACTAGGTTCGGGGAGTCCAAATGTAGATCTCGGATGTTTTCGCTTTTTTCCATCATGTAGTGAAAAATCCGGTCCTTCATCGGAGTGACGAATCGAAGATTGAGTTTGGTTAGGTTAGGCATGAATGCGAGAATCTTTTGATAATCGTCCGTGTCCAGATCTAAACACAACATTAGCATACTGTCTTGTTGATCAAAGGTTGATACATACTGGCACAGTCATAAATGTTGAGTTCTTTATGGGTTGGCCGAAGAAACAAGTTCAAAATCTTCGAAGTCACCGCTCGCCTTCTGGACAAGATTTGGCTGAGCCGGCGCATTACGGGAGGAGGCAGGTCACCAAACTCTTCAACATCTTCGATATTCTCCGCAACTTTCTGGAAGGAATTAGTCTCAAGTATATAGAAAGGGGGTTCGATTCGTTCAGCATTGTTAATTAATCGCATACCTTGATACACAGCTCGAGCAGACTCTGGGTACCATGAGTTGTCAGTCCATCAAGCAACTTGCTCTGATTTTGGCGACGGCCGATTCCAGAACTGCGTTTCTTCGCAGGTGCCTTCTTATTATTATTGTTGTTTGCTTGATTCTTTGAGCAATCTGCACAAAGCAGACCACCTGCCGGGCCCGTCTTGCTGTAGGGAGTGACCGTGAAGCGCTTCTCGCAGATCTCGCAATTCTCGATTTGACCAGGGGCCGGGCGTAACTTTTCGTCAGCCATTTCCCCGGCCAGTAAGTCATCATCGTCATCGGGCTCTCCCTTTCGTCGGGCTTTGCGACGCGCAAATTCCTTGCTTTTCTTAATCTTATCGATAACTTGCTGCCGTTTGCGCTTCTTGACGTTATCCTCTGGGGAGTTCTGCTCTGGTTCTGGTTCTGGTTCATATTCAGGATCCTGTCCCTCCACTGCCTCGTCATCTTCATTGGCCTGACGCGCCTCGGTCACTCTTCGATCATAATCGTCCCGAATTTGAGCTGCCGAGATGTTGTTTGACTAGAAGTTTCAACATTGGTCAGTTTCTCGGTTTCTTGCTGATCGAGGTGACACAGCGTAAGGGGCAAGGGTAAACATACTGCCAGAAAGTCAGTTAGGGCAGAGCGACTGGTGAAATCATATTAGTTTTTTTTTCGTTCACTTATGCGAATGTTCTCGTGGACGGAGAGGGGGTAGGCTTACGGGCCCCGGATATTGGTGTTTCTTGCGGCACGTCGATCGGCCCTGGGGAAGAAGATCAGATTAGCCACCGTTGGTAGATATCAGCCGAAACAGCTATTATGATACTCACATGATCGAAGTAATCACCAACGTAAGGTGGTGGTGATGATGAGGAGGATCGGAAGGGTTCGTGGCAGTTTCGCGTTGCACTTAACGCGCGAGGCTTATCGACAAGACGTGCAGAGGCGATAAGATGATGACACTGTCAAGCAGGGTATAGGGTATCCTATGGGATATGCTCTGCTGCACTTGAGATCGATCAAGGGAGTATGAATGGAATGAGGCTCGAATGAGCAAGAAGAATGGAACTGGCAATCGAAAATCCGGTCTCGCCCGAATGAAAAGTTTTCCTGGTTCAGGCACTCCAACTCTTTCCTGATCGATCACCTCCGATCAGTTTCGCCTCCTTTTCTTTGTCCGCTCCCTGACTCCCCCACGCTCTCTTAACAACCTGGCATTCACTCGCTTTCTACTTACTGTCATTACTCGAGTTCAATCAATCGTGTTTTCCTCGAGTTGTCGCGTCGAAATCCCCGTGTTCAGCTGTCGCAGAGCCGCATTGGCGTGAGTGGACTCGAGTACGAACCCTTCCCCCCCATGTCCCCTCGATCAGAGTCTTCACTTTTTCGCTGCGTTAACCTTTGATTCATCGATACTGATTGACTTTCTGAAGCCGTGTTAGATCCATTTCTACGCTCTTTTGCCATCTCCCCTTCGAGTCCGCTTGTTTTCCCTTGACCTCATCATGAGAAGAAGATCCCAGGCAGCCATCATCCCTGACTCTGAGGATGACGAACCGATCGGTGGGACGTCATTAAGGGGTTCCTCGCCCCCTCGTCGATCGGGATCGAGACCCCAAGGAAAGGGCGGGTCGTCGCATGCCAATACCCGGACCCACCGCGTCATTCAAGATGAGGACCCGATCGACTCGATCGGTCCAAGAGTGATGAGACAACGTGCCGCGGCAAAGATTGAAGTGGTTGTCCCAGGCAAAAAGAATCAATCGCCTAGCGACTCTTCAAGGAGCTCACTTGGCGTTCAATCTTCAGACGGAACACCCGATGTCAACACGCCGACAACAAGTGTTGACACTGGCGCCGAGTCAGATATCAGAGTGACTCGCAAACGAGTAAATGCATCAACTCGAGCCCAGCAAATCCGCTCAACTGCCAATGCCAAGTCTTCGCAGACTGCGCAGCGCGGCACCAAGAGATCGGCGTCTGCCGTGTTAGATAACGACACCACCAACGATGCCGCTCTAGCTGAGGCGCTTCAAAGAGAGGAATACATGGAGACAGAGCCGAAAAAGCGAAGGCTCTTGAGCGGAGGCACTCGCAGTTCAAAGGCTTCGAAGAAACACTCTTACTCGTCTAGCTCTGACGCGTCGAGCCTTGGTTTAGTGTCTGACTTTGATGATTCTACTACCGACGATGAAGATGGAGATAAAGGACCTTGGAGGAGGAATAGATTGACCAGAGCATCAGCCATGCAACATGCTCGTGCTCGTGTTCCAGCAAGCTCCCACATTGGCCCAGATGAACCAGCTGGACCTGAAAATGATATCAGCGAACTCCCACCCAGCTGGTCTAGTCATGACTCGGCTACCTATGGCTCGTCTAGCTCTGATGAAGGTGAACCTTTGATGAATAGATTCCCTCGAGCATTTGCCTCCAGATACACGGCTCGTGGACGTGGACGTGGTCGTGGTCGTGGTGCAGCACGTTCTCGTATTGACCCAGATGAACTATCTGGAGCTGAAAATGATACCGAGGAACTCCCACCCAGTTGGGATGACCAAAAGAAAGCCACACGAATGACAAAGGAGCGGAAGAAATTGCTGAAAATGCACCCGATCGTTGGAACCATGTGGGCCGATCTCCAGGCTCAGCCTATCCTCTCTCCACCACCTGCCGAGCAGCCAAAATCCATTACCCGAAAGCTGAAACCATTTCAGTTGGAAGGTCTGAGCTGGATGATGGCACAAGAAAAATCATCATACCGGGGTGGCTTGTTAGGCGACGAAATGGGCATGGGAAAGACGATTCAGGCCGTCTCTCTCATCATGTCCGATTTCCCACAGCCTGACCCAACCCTTGTTCTTGTGCCCCCAGTCGCTTTGATGCAATGGCAGAAGGAAATCCAGGTTTGTGCTCATCTTTCTTCTGGAATTCTATGGGTAGCGACTAATAATTGGCTTCTTTTTTCTTTTTATTTAGGAATACACTGATGGCAAACTCAAAGTGCTCGTGTATCATGGCTCTGACTCAAAGGTGAAGAAGCTCACAGAGGCAGATATTCGCAAGTATGATGTGATCATGATCTCCTACTCGAGCTTGGAGTCTATGTATCGCAAGCAAGAGAAAGGATGGTCGCGCGGTGGGGGTACTGTCAAAGCAGACAGTATCATACACAGCATTCACTACCACCGACTCATTCTCGATGAAGCTCACAGCATCAAGCAACGTACTACGGGAGTAGCCAAGGCTTGTTTTGCTTTACAGGCCACTTACAAATGGTGTCTTTCGGGTACTCCTGTACAAAACCGAATTGGCGAGTTCTTTTCTCTGCTTCGCTTCCTACAAGTTCAGCCGTTCGCCAGTTACTTCTGTAAGAGCTGTAACTGTCAGGCGCTTCAGTGGCAGGCAGACCGCTCAGGCCGTTGCACCAGCTGTGACCATACGTATGTGATCATCGAATCCCGGTTTCCAGAATGTTGCTGATAATTCTACTAGGGGCTTCAACCACATTTCTGTTTTCAACAAAGAGATTTTGAATCCGAGTAAGTCAACACGGTATCTGTTATGGTCAGACTGTCCATTAAACTAATTTGCTTTAAAGTCACCGAGGGAACTTTGAGTGAGCGCAAGGATGGCCTGGCGAAGCTCCGGTTGATCACAGATCATATCATGCTTCGACGATTGAAGGAGGAACACACCTCCTCCATGGAACTCCCGCCAAAGCGGTAAGTAAATATGTGACCACGGCTTGCTAGTAGGTCTGGAAACTCATCAAAAATTTTAAAGGATCACGCTTCGCAACGAGTTCTTCGGTGAGATCGAGCATGATTTTTCTCGTAGCATCATGACAAACACGACTCGCCAGTTCGATACCTACGTGAGCCGAGGTGTTATGTTGAACAACTATGCGAACATCTTCGGTCTGATCATGCAGATGCGTCAAGTTGCCAACCACCCAGATCTGATCCTAAAGAAACAGACCCAACCAGGTCACAACGTGCTTGTGTGTTTGATCTGTGATGAACCAGCCGAGGATGCGATTCAATCCCGCTGCCGTCACGATTTCTGCCGACGATGTGTCACGGACTACATTGCGTCCTTTGACTCTACAGCCCATGCGGAATGTCCTCGGTGCCACATTGCTCTGTCGATCGATCTCGAGCAGCCAACTATGGAACAGGCGCCGGAAGATGTCAAGAAGACTTCGATTATCAATCGTATCAGCATGGATAACTGGACTTCCTCAACCAAGATTGAGTTGCTTCTGTACGAGCTGTATCGACAGAGAAGCAAGAGCCACACACCCAAGTCCATCATTTTCTCCCAGTTCACATCGATGCTTCAGCTCGTCGAGTGGCGTCTGCGTCATGCAGGCTTTAACACGGTCATGCTCGACGGGACAATGACACCGGCCCAGAGGCAAAACTCCATCAATCACTTCATGAATAACGCGGACGTGGAGGTGTTCTTGGTTTCTTTGAAAGCGGGTGGTGTTGCGCTCAATTTGACCGAGGCATCTCGAGTCTTCATTGTGGACCCGTAAGTTACTTTCTCAATCTTTTTGCTTTTGTTTTCCCTTTTTCTGGAGGGGCAAAATCCCTTGCTAATGCGGGTCATACAGATGGTGGAATCCTGCAGCAGAATGGCAGAGTGCCGATCGCAGTCATCGTATCGGTCAACAACGACCATGCGTGATCACCCGACTGACGATCGAGGATTCAGTCGAGTCCCGAATTGTCCAACTGCAAGAGAAGAAGGCGAATCTGATTCGAGGCACCATTAATAAGGACCAAGCTGCGGCGCTTGAGAGATTGACGCCGGAGGACATGCAGTTCTTGTTCCGGGGCTCTTAGATCTTCCCGACTCTTTGGACGCCACCGTCGTCAATCCCCACACCCCCCCTGGTGGCATGTTCGACGTCACC
Organism: Penicillium sp. S1701; assembly: GCA_023626415.1. Lineage (NCBI taxonomy): Eukaryota > Fungi > Ascomycota > Eurotiomycetes > Eurotiales > Aspergillaceae > Penicillium > Penicillium sp. S1701. Next base: position 93,646 of record JAMAGY010000060.1, read on the forward strand.
CAATGTTTGCATGAACCGGGGGAAATGCCAATCTTCACGATATGACCTCACGAAAATGACTGTATTTTTTCGTCTTTCTGGGCACACTCTTTTTTTACTATTTTTTCATTGATCTAGTGTACTATCCTCTCTGTTTTCTCCACCAGTTCACATTCATCATGCGGCATTTTTGCTTTGCAATATGTTTAGAGTCTAGATCGAAACAATACAGTTTCTAGTAACAAGTTTGAAACCACTCTAGAATCTCCAAAGATTATAGATCAAGTAACCCAGTAGGAAATCAGTTAGCTACCTAGTAATATACATAAGGATTCAATTAGTTTTGATACTAATTCAAATTTAATGTATCATAGGTCTGGGGATAAGCAATAGCTGTCGCGAATAAGGAGCGGTGTCAAGCATCTTTCCAGCCACTGTAGTAAGTCCCTGAATACTTGTAAATGGTTTATAAGGTAGTACAGTATGTCTGAGAAACCGTGTCATCCAACTTGAGCCTATACACTCATTGTTCTCCAAACCCTAATACTGTCACGTTAAACCTTATTAACCATGTGATGGAAACAATGTGTTCATATGTGTTCGGATAGCACTTAGATATGTAGATCAAAAAGCAATTGAAAATGGGGAGGATTTCAAAGCTCTGTACGGAGTACCTTCCAAATTCCTGCAGTTAGTTGATTCAGCAGAATCATGATCCGCTCTTAATTTACGTAATGGTTGTGTCGGAATAAGCAAAATATGACTAGTACCTACTGGATCGATGGCTTTGTGATTCCTCTGGGTTGGCAGCATCTGCTCTTACTCGTCAACAAGCTAACACTAAGCATTGAAGGAAGGTGATTGCCCGTATCACTTCCCTGAAGTGTTGCTCATGCAGTGGATGCAGAGGGTGGTTTAGGACGGGATTTAGAGTCCTGTCAAAGGGATGGCTGGATTGATATGCCCAGCACAGTGGGATAGGATCCCATCTTGTGCACTTCGTATATGTAGGGAGACCAGCTGGTTCTTTTCAGCCCCATCTATGTACTTATCATGCCCAAGTTCATCAACATAGCCCCATACCCCGCATAAGCAAAACTCCCGAGATAAGATGGCAGTAAGTTCATAACCTAAATCTAAGTTATGATCTTTTACTTTATTTGGCGCCATAGTCCGTGGTCGTCTAACTTTGATAGGAGACTCCTTTGGCAATACCGAATAGTCGCAATTATATGTAGACTACATACATAGATCCTGATAATGAGGCATTTAGTACAGTCGGTAGCCTCTGCTATTTGGGAGGAATGTAGGAGAAGCTAGCAGGGTTGTTTATGTAGTTGATCTGTCAGCCTAGAAACCTCCTAGCTAAGAATAAGATCGAAATCAGATAATATCTTCTAAGAAATATTTGACTAATGTATTCTGTTTTAAGCTTCTTTCGTTTCTAAATTTTAAGTTTTAAGTTTTAAGAACTAATAGTCTACTACTAGTATACATATCTACAGATCGTTTAGCAGTGTCTCTTAATTAACTAGTTGCTAAATCTTACATGATTCAGGGTCTTCAAGTTTGATTCAGCTCGGCGATCGACTTTTTCAACCACCTACTTAGCACGATCATCACTAAACCCAACGAATGACAGGGTGTCATCATGATCGCAGACAGTCACTTTGATCTTCTTAGCTTCCGCCTGTAACTCGTCTAGACGGCGTAGCTCTGTGATATAGTTGTTTTCGATTTCCAATCGACCAAGCAAGAGTGGAAAGATGGATGACTTCCATAACACAGGTTGGTCACGATTGATTACCGCCGCGATGATCAATAGTACAATCGAGAGACTGACAAGAATAATGGGGAAAGTTATCCACGGCCAGCGGACATGGATATAAGTTTCGGTACGATAGGCTGTTCCTTGGAGATTGATGCTTCGGGAGCTTGTTCGAATGCTGTCGGTCATACTTGTTGCCATGGAGTCGAATGCTTTGGGCACATCGGTATAACTAGTATTGGACAGAATTGATACTGCGGTTGACAAATATGTTGACCTGACGTTGGTACTAGTAACGTCGAGGTCGTCAAAGCTTGTTGCATTGAAGACATTATTGAGGAATCCCGTTAGCGAATGCCGTGATTTGGGATTAACAGAATAGTTTGTCCCTGAAAATGTCATAGAGCCGTTGACTGGCAGTAACTGTAAAGGTTCATCCGTCTCCCAGGTATGTTCATCCGTGTCCCAAGTATCGAGTGCATCTGCGGGAACAAGACGCTGGCTTCTTGAGGGTCTTGGGGCCTGGGCGCTGGATGGAAAATAGCTAACGTTGGTGAACTGCTTCTCACAAAAATGTACAGAACATTCAGTTAACATAGGTCTTGGCTCAGTCGCGCTGTTATTTGATTTATTGTAGGTAATCACACCAAGATACTGCGCCGACAAGATCGAAACAAGTTCGCGGTCAAATTTGCCGGCACAAGCACCAGTACAATTGTCGTCAAATACGCTGGTAATAGAGTTCCAGGGGTAACGGAAAACCTTAATTGGAAAATCGGCGGACAATTCTTCTGACATAATCCCAGGGGTAATATGCAGCCCACTTGGACTTGAGTATGTGCAAGATAAAGCATCGCTAAGGTTGGTTCTTCCATGGCATGATTGAGTTGATGATTCTGTGACATTAATACACTGTGAGCAGAATCCCAATGTCGTAAAATCAGGAAATTTGCAATTGGATGTAGGACATATAGGTTTCAGCAAGTCGTTGTTTTGTCCTAGCCCTTGAGCAAGGGCAGTTTGTATTAGAGGGTCAGGTTGAGTCAGTCTAAACTGCTCATCGAGGCTGTTCGTCGAAGTGGCCCACCAAGGCCAATATTCCTGAGCCCTTTGGATATAAGCGGTTTCATTCTGGGCGACCACTTGACGTGAAGGGAATGCAAGAATTTGTTGTGAGAACGGATCAAATGCAAGCGATAAAATCATGAGCAGGGCCCCTGCCATTGGCAAAGACCACGGCATACGCCAAAGTACCTCCAGAGAGCCCCAGGGACCTCTACTGGCTTTGTCAAGCATGTCAAAGTAGTAAAGCTGAATAGGTCTCTGTTCTGGGCCCGCTCTCCATGTCCGCTTCCACTTGAACTGACCGAGACACGTGGAGATGGGTATTAGCGTTACAGCTTTTGCAAATCCCGCTATGATGGAGATCACGGTATTGGGTGAAATCGAGTATTGCCAGGAGGAATAGGCCTTCCCGTTCACGTAGACGAGGAAGCCTACCAGAAGGGCGATACAGATTACACTGAAGAGAGCGCCGGTGATCTCCCAGGTCCAGGAGCCCTCGGCGTCATGGCCTCGAAATGATGGTGGGGTTTTAGAAGTCTGTAGGGGTGACTGTTGCTCATTTTTTGGATTCGGGATTCCGGTGGGAGCAATCGGAGTTTCCAATTCATATGCATCTGAATCAACATGGGATATTGCGGGATTTTCATTGTTCGTGATAGTCAACTCCGACTCTTCAGCTTGGGTCGCCATTAATGAACCTTGCCCCTGTGAACACAGAGAAATGATCGAACAGTTCCAATGTTCCTGAGCGTGGGAAAGCGGGGTCTAAGGGCTTTTAGCGTCAGCTAAATATATCTAAAGATTCGATAGTGTTGAGACTTTTGGAAAAGCTTACTCTAACGCCGAGTAGATGATAACTGTGGACTTGTGTATAAGAGCCTCAATCAGGGGGAGACATAAGGAAATCCTTATACTAGCAAGCGTACACCGCCCCATTAGGGGACCATGGGGCGGTGTTCTTGGGAACACCAACAAGGCTGACAAGGCTGCTTCTAAATGTACCCTCGTCTAGTGTTGCTTGGCATCACTCCTCGAGAGATTGAAGAGTGTGAAGAGTGTAGAGGTGCTGTACTATCCTTGGGTCATATTCTTTTCTTTCACCCTGCAAGACAACCCGAGGGCTTGATAGTTATAGGTATAAATACAAGTTAGTATCCCGACTCGAATTGATATATCTATCAACAAAATAGGAAAGCAGTCGTTCGTTAATAAAACCAAGGCAAGCCCCTCAGCCAAGAATGAGACCGAAGTCAGGTGACATCATTTAAGAAATCCTTAACCAATCGATTCTGCCTCAAGCTTTTTTCTTTTCCAAGTTTCAAGTTTCAAGTTTCAAGTTTCGAGAACTAATGCCCTACGCGGACGGTCCCCCTGACAGCGCCCCTCGGCTAACCACCCCACTAGACCCCACCTTCACAACTCGCCCAGTCCCAAGGCATCGCAACTTTAGACCAATTTGTTTTGGGCAAAGCACGGCGACGGCGTCAGATCTGCCATTCCGATCCGTTGTCGAAGTATATGGTCTCCCTGAAGCCGATCCTGCACTATCCAGACAAATAGTCTATAACAGGTCGTTTGATGAAATGCGCGAATTACTGAAACAAGTCTGCGACCAAGAGCTCTGCAAAAACCCAGATGAAGTCCCTTGTCGTATTTCTACATGGGTTTTTGGGTTCCGTCACAGAATAGTCCTCCCTAGCTCTTGAAAAAGTGCCTCAGGCAATAGAAAATCTAAAGAAAGTGACTGAACGTAACCTACTAGGGGGGGACAGTTTACCAGCCTATAGAAGCGAAGCAGTTTGTTGCTTTAAGATTGACGTGATTCAAGATAAAGAAGCTCTAGAAAGTACTTCAGATGATCGTGTCCGGGGGGAGGGTTTAAGTCATTACTTCGTGGCCTTAATTTTATGAACGAAGAGAACTTTCCTACCCCCATGCTGAGATCGACTATGGCTTGCCTTGTCCTTGATAAGAAGGCCATTACTATGCTGGCAAGTCTCGGTTTTGGCGAATAAGGTACTATAAGTGAGGGAATTACTATGGAAGACTATGATGCCTTTAAAGGGAAACCCATCAAAGCCGTAGATGTCCTTTAGGTTCGTCAACCAACTGAATGGCCGGATTCGAATGTTCATCCATACCGGGGAGCCGACGAGTGTGTTATAGTCTCCTTACGATCTTTGTACCTTGATCTCATCATCAAATGTACAGGGAGAGGAGCTTTGGAGGAGCTTTTACCCTTGCGATTTTAATCGGTATTGAATCTGATTTTCGATTCTTCTTGGCTATATGTTTGATAAGTTGGCAGAAGAAGCTGGAGTGAAACACCGACAATTGAAAACAGTTTATTTATAAGAGAACCCTTAAATACTCCAAACATAGAAATATCAGAAAAGGACATATACTTTTTCCATGGAGCCACGACCCTGATCGGACACGATTGATTGGCTTACATACTGTATATACCATAAGGCATATCGTCATAGGGCTGAGACGATGGCAGCTATGTTACATGTATTTGGCCTGACGGGTAATTAAAACATTTCTCGCTATTATAATAAACTGGTAATTCACGGTACATTGCCAACTTGGACTCTTAGGAACACTAATAACTTAAGACTGATAAGGCTACTTCTAAATATACTGTAGTCTAGTGTTACTTGGTATTATAATTTGAGATATTGAAGAGTATAGAGTGTAGAAACACTACACTATCCGTAAGTTATATTCTTCTCTTTTTCTCTACAAGATACTAAGTGCTTAATAGTTATATAATACAAGTTAGTATCCCGATTAATAACTATGTCTATGTATCAACTTGAACACAATAGGAAAGCAGCTGCTCGTCAATAAAGAGCCTTGGAGATAAGAACCATACGTCGCTACTGACAGCTGCGTAATCAGTGGATCCAGTGTACAGCACTCCTGTTTCACACAAGATGTAGATCGACAGCTCGATCAGTGGTTCTTAAGGTCCAAGCCATGTTTTCTGCATAGATCGGCTCTCCTTATAAGGCGTGGATGAGATCATCGGGTTATGCTGTTGCCTATTGTACTACTTTACCGTAGGGTACAGTACTGTAAGGCATATCGTCATAAGGCTGAAGCTTGGTTCTGCCGCGACTTGAACTCTTTAAGTGCCCCACTCTTTCCTCTTTTCCCCTATCCACGGTGCTGCCCCTAAGGTACATGACAATTTTCTTTTCTTTTTTTGCATCGACCCGCTTATTCTTCCTATTCTTATCGATGAGGACCCTCCCCCCGCATTGCATTACGTCCTAACATAACCCGAGTCCCCGCCCCTCAGCATGGCGCAAAAAGTCGACCGATATGCTCCCAAATTGGTGGAAAAGGCCGACAAGCTCCAGAGTCGCCTCAGCATGAAAGACGATTCTCAGCCCGCCGGAGGCTTCGATGCGACTCCTATCCCTCATGCCCCGCCCGGTTATACCCTCAAATTCACCTTCCATCGTGGCGTTGACCTTCCGGTCGCCGACTTTGGAAGCTTCTCCTCAGACCCCTATGTCTATGCGCAACTCTCCGTCGACCTTCCCAGGCGACACAAGCAGGATCCGCTCGTCCGCTTTCGCACCCCGACTGTACGAAAAGATATGAATCCCGTCTGGGATTGCGAATGGATTGTCGCAAATGTGCCCGCCTCCGGGTTCCAGCTCAAGGCCTATGTCATGGATGAGGACCCCGCGGATCACGATGATAAGTTGGGAATCGCGTTCATCGAGAGCGGCGCATTGTCGGAAAATTGGCCTGGGTTCAAAGAGCAGTCGTTTAAGGTGAAGAAGAGGTTTGGGAGTAAGCGCGTCTACGTCTTCACCAATGTTTCCGCGTTTGCGACGGGCCACCACAAGGAATCCTTCCTGATTGCTAGTGTCGAATGTCTGGGACGTACCCCCGGGACAGAGGGTGGTCAAATGTATACTGCTGGGCCGAATCATTGGTTCAAGCACTTTTCACCGTTGATCGGTCGTCTGGCGGGGACAAAAGATCGGGTTGAAACACAGGATGGTAGTGGGAAGGCAATCAGTCGATACAAGTATGTTGCATTTCGTTCTGGAACTCCTTTCCCCATCATGCTAACATGGCTTTAGTTTCCAAGCCATTCAGATGCAACTGTCCGGACCTGTTCCTTCTGGACTTTACCATCGCTATGTAGAGTTTAGACCCTTCATCGCAGGCATGTTCCAAGCGCGAAGTCTGCGAGGAAGAATCCTGCACAAGGCTCTTCACCATCAACACCAGCGAATTTATAACTTCGATCGATCGACTCTTCATGGAGTCTTTCCTGAGCCCTGTCGTGAATTTACTCAAAAGTTCCTGGAGTTCGCCAGCTATGGTCAGGGCGGGCGAATCTTCACATATGTGATCACGCTGGATGGGCAATTGCGGTTTACGGAAACCGGGAAAGAGTTTGGAATTGACATGCTAAGCAAGCACACGATGCATAGTGATGTATCTATCTACATTGCTTACTCGGGGGAGTTCTTCCTTCGCCGACGCATACATCGCCGCCAACACCGGTCTCGTTCCCATTCGCGCTCGCGCTCGCGGTCCTCGCAGCCTCCGCAGCCTGAAAATGGGATCTCCGTCGAAGAGGAACATGGTGATGGCGATGATGATGCTGTTCCTGTTCTTGGGCCCGAAGATATCTCGACTGAACCGATCGACTATGAGCTTTTCATCGATAATGATAGCGGAACCTACCGACCCAACTCGGCCATGTTGCCACAACTCAAGCAGTTCTTAATAACTAATTTCCCGGGCCTTCATATCACGACCCTGGCTAGTCAAGAAGATGCTGAATTGATGGGTCAGATGAAGGATGAACAGCGGAATTTCAAGAAGGAGCATGGTCATCTGATCACGTATCTGCAACAGAGTAGTGCATCCTCCCTCTCGATCTCGAGCTCGGAGGAGGAAGAGCTTAATGAACGCAGTGGCGAACCTAAAAAGCGGGGGGATCTTTCTCGCCGGGTTCATGAGATGCGTGACATGAAGGGGCAGATGATGCGGTGGGTCGAGGCTGATGGTCATCCTGACAAGTCGAAGCACCGCTATGTGTCGGGGCGCGAACGAGCCTCGTCAACTGGTGAGATCTACCGATCGTCGACTCCTAACAATGGGCAAGCTGCTTAGTCCAGATCTTGTCTTTGATTTTCGTCCTTTCTCTCGCTCTCCCTCTCTCGGTCTGGTACCGAGTGTCACGATGTTTACGATTCACGCGAGGTTTAGTGTATCATAGCAATAGGCAGCATAATGGTTATTTTTAGTCTGTTCGTATAATGATATAGAGAGTACGATGGGAATTTCCGCCACGCTGTCCTTGTCCTGTGCCTGTGCCTGTGCCACACTGTAGATCGACTCGAACCGAGTATCGTAGGGTAGTGTTTGACTCATAGTCATGATAATGCTGGCGCCTTTTAGGAGAGGTGCATGGGAGGCTGAAACAAAGACGGTGCTCCGCCCCTCACGAGATATTCATTTACCGCAGGAGGAATAGGCATAATAGTGATAGTATTAATATAATAATAATATAACAGTAATATCACACACAATATAATAATAATAATAATACTACACCTACTCCAGAGTGTTCGAACCAACCCCATTTCTATTCAGCTCCACCTCTCCCCCTCCTTAACGCGATCAACCCGATCCCAAGCTTCGACTCCACCCTCCTCCACTCCGCCCCCCCTCCCACATCCCAGCCCAACCTCGACTTTTCTTTTTACACGAATGACCTCTTCTCCTCCTTCGCTCCCTTATTCCTGGCCATCCGACTGCAGCGCACCCTGTCGATGGCCGATTGGCTCGGTGCTGACCTCCTCTCTTTCTCGCGTTGATTTCTCGCCTGCGCCATCATGGGCAATGTCGCCAGTCGCCTCGACGATGCGGGAAACTTGTTCTTTAAGGACCAGAATCGATGTACGTTCAACTCGCGCGACTCCCCTGAAACCTCCTGCCTTTGCGCTAACGAAATTCCCCAACCACAGTCTCGATCGCATCGGTCACCATCAGTAACTCCCGACGCCCTCTACTCACCCTCTCCCCGAACGCCTTCCCTGCTGTGAGATATATAGTGAAGCGAGATGCAGGCGACGATACCCCTATTGAATATATTCAGGTAGGTTTCATATCACCACCCAACGAAATTGCCGCCGGTGTTCTGGCTGGGCTAACTGGGGGAAATGAACAACGCAGGATCCCGACGTCCCTTCGTCTGCTCCGACTCCGACCTTCTTGCTTCGTCTCTCAAACGACGAAGAACTCATTTTTAATTTCACATTCATCCTCCGCCAGACACCGACCGGTAACGTCGCGGGATCCACCGTCAATGGTGTCGCTACCTCGCTCCCTGAAGTAGCGAACACCAATCTCACGGGACTCACCTTCGCTCACGCGTCCAACTCGAAGGAACTGGACAACCTAATCACACGAGAATTCCATGCAAACCCGAACCTACAAAATAACTCAAACGTCCAACTTATCGGTGACTACTCCACCGACGGTACTCCGTCCGTCTCGTTTGACTGGTCATGGAGATGGAAGCCTCCCAAGACCACGGAGGATAAAGGTGGTGGCTGGCGGAATAGCTGCAGCTTCCTCGACTATGACCAAAGGACCAACCGCCTGAATACCCTCGCACATTTCTCCTTCTGGGTACACAACTCGCTTCGCCCGCTGCCGAGTCCGCAGATAATGTCGCCAAACCTCGAGCTGCCTGTTCCTCCGCGCAGTCGTATTCCTTCCACTCAGTCGGTCATATCACAGGCCAGTGATAGTGAAAATATCTCGAACTCCCATCTTCCTTCCATTACCCCACCCGAGTCTGCGGATGGCGCACCAGCACAGTCCCTGCCGCCGCCCCCAAGTGCGCCCCCTCCTCCACCTCCCGTCAAAGTTGATCTTGCCTCTCGAGCGGGAGAAGATATGAACGTGGAAGACGGGCCCCTGTTCCGAGCGACAATGAAAGCCCTGGAACAGAAAACAGGCAATATGCGGACAAAGATAAAGAAGGTGCTGAAGAAGGCAGAGGCAGCGCAGGCCGCACAAATGACCTGCAACGAGTCCATGGAAGGTTTCCTGGGCTCCTTGAACGAGGCGTCCACCTCCAATGCCAACGCCATTCAGCCTGCTTTGGATCATTACTTTGAAAAAATCGCCCGTCAGATTCAAAACTATGAGCAGTTGAATGCCCTTCAGTTGCAAAAGCTTGTGATCGAGCCGCTTGTCAAACTATACACTAACGACATCAAGCAAGCGGAAGCGAAGAAAAAGGATTTCGACGAAGAGAGTCGCGATTATTATGCCTATGTCAGCCGTTACCTCGGACAGCGACAGGATTCGCTCAAAGAGAAAAAGCGCGCAGAGAGCGATTCGAAATACCAGGCCAAACGTCGAAACTTTGAGTTGAGGCGCTTTGACTATTCTAACTTCATGCAAGATCTTCATGGAGGTCGCAAGGAGCAGGAAGTCTTATCCCATCTGACTAAATATGCAGACTTCCAAGCTAAGAATTTCTTGGCGGCTGCCAAGAAGATTGAGGAAATGGTTCCTCAGTTGGACTCTTTAGTTCAAGAGGTTGATAAGGCAGATAAAGAGTTCCAGTTCAAGCGGACTGAACGTGAGGAGATTCGAAGGGCCCTGGAAAAGAACAGCAACCCTTACCTTGAGCCCGATGTGGTCTCGAGTACCTCAACTGTTGTGGCGACATCCACCACGACGGCCAATGGAGGTGCTTCAAACGAAACTGAACTTGGTCGAGCTGACAGCACCGGCTCTCAACTCCGGGGCGTTATCAGCAACAGTTCCTCTGTCTCATCCCAAGCCAACGCTGGATCAGTCAGCTCCGCCGCGGGCATATCTGCTCCTACTGGCAGTGCTGGTTCTGCTAGTGGATCCGGCCAAAATCGGTTCAAAGGTATCCGAGATCTCGAGGAGCCTGCTGCGACTGGAGTAGATCGTACTGTTGGTCAACAACGGAAGGAAGGTCTGCTGTGGGCGCTGTCCCGTCCTGGATCACACATTGATCCAAAGGGTATTAATAAACAAGCATGGCATAAGTAAGTACTAGTCTCTTGGCATTGCTTAGCTATTTTACCACATCCATACGGACTAAGAACTAACAACTTCTCACAGGTTCTGGATTGTTTTGGACCAAGGAAAGCTCTCGGAATACAGCAACTGGAAACAAAAATTGGACCTCCATATGGAGCCTATCGATCTTCGAATGGCATCGGTTCGGGAGGCTCGAAATGCAGAGCGCCGTTTCTGCTTTGAAGTGATCACTCCCCAATTTAAGCGCATTTACCAGGCCACTTCGGAAGAAGATATGGCAACATGGATTCGATCCATCAACAATGCGCTCCAGAGCGCTGTTGAGGGGCGAGGGATGCCACACGCGCCGCCTGTGTCTTCCTCGGAGAAGTCTTCTACTGGCCGCGACATTGGCTCGGTTCTTACGGGAAAGAGTTCGTCGGTCTCTGGTCATCATTCCTACTCGAACAGCTCCAGCAATACTAGCGGTGTTGGCCGCCGCACAACGGTTGGGGCAAGACCGAGTTACGTCCGCCATGACAGTAACAGCTATGAGGAGAATCCGGCACGACTACTCCAAGTGGTTCGTGATGCCGACGAGGGGAACAACTGGTGTGCTGATTGCGGATCCTCCTCCAAGGTGGAATGGGTGTCGATCAACCTCGGCATCGTACTGTGCATCGAATGTAGTGGTATTCACCGATCTCTCGGTACACACATTTCCAAGATTCGATCACTAACCCTGGACGTCCACTCCTTTTCCAACGACATCGTCGAGATCCTCTTACAAATCGGCAATCGAGTCAGCAACATGATCTGGGAAGCAACCCTCGACCAATCCCTCAAACCAATCGCAAGTTCCACCCGCGAACAACGACTGAAATTCATCACATCAAAATACGTCGATAGAGCCTACGTGGAAGGCGTCCCATCCCCACGCTCCCGCTTCGCCACCCCAGACGAGACCCTCCTCGCATCAATCAAGAAGAACGACATCCAAGGCGTCCTCTACGGCATCGCTCTACGCGGTAACGTGAACGTCCCAGACCGTTCCCGCGGCACCCCAGCTATATTCCTCGCTCTCGCCGCCACAGACCCTGCCTCCCCCGGATCAACTCCAACTCCCACCACCCTCTCCGCCCGATCCAGCGCAAAGGCAATCCCCTTCCCCATGGCCGAACTGCTGGTTCAGAACGGCGCCGAGATCCCCCCACAACCCCCCTCCATCCCTCTCTCCCCAGCAGCCCAGCTCTATCTCAGCCAGCGCGTTGCTCGGAACCCCGGATTCAGCGCCCCGCCCCCGGTCCCGGGAAAGTCTGCTCCTAACGACACCCTCGGCTCGCTGCCTACCATTCGCTCCGCGGGCAAGGATAGTTCCTCCTCCTCCGCTTCCCAGGCTCCTGGCGCGCTGGATAAGGATAAGGAGAAGCTTTCTAAGCGTGGAAGTGCTGGTGCCAGATTCGCGGGTAAAGTGGCTTCTCTTGGAATCGATCGATAAATATTACCCCCCTTCCTCGTGCCTCTTGCTTCTTCATCCCATCCCATCTCCTTCCCCCCATCCTATATCTATATCCTCTTCACTACGCCCCTCCTCATCGGGATGGATAATGGATGACCGGCGCATAATTCATATAATTTTGATTCCCCGTTTTAATGATATTCACATGAACATTTTCCTGATGACGTTTTGTGTATGGCTTGGTCATTGTCATTGTTTGCTTCAAGTTCACTTTTTGCTTTCACTTTTTGGTTTGCTCGGTTATGGTCATGGTTATGGTTGCTTGAAGTCATTGCCATTGCCATTGACCACTTGACCTTGAACCCCGACCCCATTCTTTAGCTTAGCCTTAACACCTAACATTCTATATCCCATTCTCATTCTCCCTTTTCACTTGATCAGAGTCCCTTTTTGCAATTATCCTTACCATGGGACTCCCACCTGGTTTCGATTAGCTCTGCTTTGCCTCATCCACCCCATCCTATCCCGCCTACATTTTCATCATTATTAGTTGCTGTTGTTTTGACGATCGTTGGCGGGATGTACCGATACCCGATATTGTCTTTATAAGGGTTTACGGTTGACGGTTCCTTATTATCCTTTCCGAAGAATCGAGTCCGAATCCTCCTACCGTCCGGAGTCTGAGTCGGCGAGACGAATTCTGTATGTTAGTGGGCTTTGGTTTGGTGGATAGTCTATTATGATGAATATTTTTGCTTGGATTGAGATTGATACTGTCACATCTGTAGTCGATCGAGACTGCTGTAGTTGTCGTGGGATGCACTAGACTTTCCTTTCTCCTTTCTACTTGATGTTTTGGGAGTATAGGGGTAGATGGGCTAGGGAGTTGTACGTCAGACCTATCTTGGATGGTATATCTGTGAACAATTCTCGGTTCTAGATCATATATTGGGAAGGTCAATGCTTATAGCTGTTTCGATTTTATGCTCGCGAAGTAGGTGGCACTGATGTCGGTATTTTGATCTCCGAGGTGTAGGGCTGCTCATGATACGATATCGTCAAATTTTTGAATTATCGTTATCGTGTCGTCGCCCTGACAATACTGACGATATTTTTCAACTATAATATCGTTAGATCTGAGACCTGCCGATACGATAGACGATATCGTGAGCAGCCCTGCCGAGCTGAAAGTAGTAGCTTCTGGTTTACCTTTCAATGCTTCACCTAGAGCAAAGTATCCTTCGGCTCTTTTCAGCTAATGTAGTGCCTGGTGATTAGTTTGATACTACTTCAAGTTCAATGTATCATAGTACTAGTATTAGTTAGTTACATGGACCAGGGTAACCACCTGAGGCAGGCATATCACGTGACCTCGCTGTATATGTGAATAGCTTCCATCTTCCTTAGTTACTTCCTGCAAGTTGTATTGTTGTATCTCTGGTCTCTTTCATATCGGTAGCGAGCCGTGTTACACCGCATATCAGAATCACATGCTTCTGCCTCAACTCACATAAGCAGCTGACTAGAATCACACATGACAGCTGATACTTAGTACTGGACTACTAGAATCAAAACAGAAATCCGGTAACTCAGATAAATCGCTGCCTGAAGGTGGCAATATTCCTAGCGTCTGTCGTCTGGCGCTAATGTCGATCGTGCCTGAAAAATGAGTATGAGTCAATTCTTCCAAATCAATCGTAAGATTCAGATATCGATTGGAGCTCACTTGTGGATGGATCATGGATCACCATACAGGGGTCTCTCACCTCCTCCCTCCTCTATCCACACCGTTATTTCATTCTTCGCAATTGTATGCACTTCCAGCCTAACGGAAGACAGATCCCCGCGGAAAAACAACCTGGTTGAAACTGGATGTACATTCTTGTCTTCGTTGATCAATGCAGCTTACCTTTTCCCGACTGGGAAGCTAGTCGGACATGGGTGGTCCACGCCGCCACAGCAGATTAACCAATGGATCCAATGAGTGCCATTGATCAGCATCGATCTTAGGTCCTTTCCACTTGGTCTTTCTTTCAGGAACGGGGGCTGTGCATGCATCGCAATGTTGGCTATGCCCTCGGTCTCGTATAGTACATAGGTACATCATGACATGTACATCTTGTAGATTTTGGAAAATTCATGGTACTTGGTACCAACGTACCAATGTACCATGTACATACTTTCCCTACTCACCGTTTTCCTACGCAATATTCCTTGGTTACATTATCCTGTACCCTCACATGTAAAGCATGCTATACCAACCAATGGACCTGCTGGTATAAGGATGTGGAAAGCCACATGCGTACGGTATTCCATGTGTGTTGAGACTTGCCGATACCCATTGCCGATACCCATTGCCATTGACATTGCCATTCTGGTATTCCTACATCAGTGGCGTCACTGTATGAGCTCCGATTTTGAATGCGGAAATCGTTCACGTCGGTGGTTCTATCTTTTCGCTGTCGTTGGACGATACTGTCAGGAACGTGGAGTTGTTGGCGTCGCGAGTGACGTCATTTTGCTTACCCTAGTGGGTCGTCACGCCCCCCTCTCCGATTGTGGAGGCCACAGGCGTTGTGATTGAGCGGTGATCGTCAAAGGTACGACAGGGGTAAGTGCTGATCTTTGTGAGGTGCGTATGCTGGTGGCTGCTGGCTTGTTTCTGTAAGCTCCGTCGGGCTTTGCTGGGTGTGGTATTGTATATGAGGGGAGTTTGGGTCGGGAGCTAGTGGGAATTGGCGGCGGTGGTGGTGGTGGTGGTGGTGGCTGCTGCTAGGGTTGTTACCATCCTGGGCCGTGGGCTTTTTTTTTGGATGGGGGTTTGGTTGGATGAGGTGTTTCGATCGGAGTGTTTCTGCTTTTTGTCATGTTGATGGCGCTGTTCCACGGGTGGCTTTGGGGTTGTAGATGACTCCTTGAGGAAGGTACTTGTCGAGTCTGAGTGGCAAAAGACTGATGGTTGGCTGGGGATATAGTATGCTGATGCTGTTATGAGCTGGATGACCCGTACTCTGTACTCATACAAGATATGTACTTATGTATTGTACAAAGTGTAGGCGGAATGGTGCCGATGAGTGTATGCGAGGGGTCACATGATACGGAGAAGAAATCCGGGGTAGGAGAGATATTCTCTCACTGGCAAGATGCGAAACAGCACAATAAGAATTAATGGCTGCCTTGGAACATGTACGGTGTAGGCCCGACTCTGCTTAAACAAAGGAAAAAAAAACAAAAACAAAAGCAAGAAAAGGGAAACTTCGTAGGGATCAGAGGTGAGTGGCATAGGCTGACCCAAGTATTCATACTTCCGCTTCACCTCACCCTCACACCTCACCCCCCCTCACCAACTTCGCATCTCGCACCTTCTTTCCTCCCCCTCACTCTCCACTTCATTCTTTTGCCACCGCACCAGCCTCTGCTATGGGGTTTGCATGGGGACAGGAATTGGTTTCTGGTCAAATGGTATACACCTAATGAAAGGTGATCGTCTGGTGGGGATAATGATTGGCTGGGATCTCATGCCGACGCCTATCATTAGTGGGGCGTTTAGCGACCTGCAAGCTCGTCTGCTTCGTCTCCCGCGCCTCACGCTTCCACTTCGGCCCAGTTTTTCACAATTTCCAGATCCTCCAATTGGATAGCCCTGGTGGCCCCGGGACTGCCCATCACAGTGCTGTTTTAACCCGGGCCCCAACAGGTGGGGGACCGTTCCGGAAGAGCACTCCAAGTTCCCACTCAACAACCATGAGGTCGAAATACACCTTCTGCGGCGGGTTCCCGCCGCACCCGACAGAGTGGTCTGATCGACCTGGTGCCTTGGGTCACCTCCGAGACTCTAAATCGGCCTTCGGTGCCCTGTGCAACAACTCTGCAGACGCAGGCATTTCCGGCAGTACCGTACCGTCTGTGGTTCCTCGCCTGCATTAACCTAGGAGGAATAACTCCTAGCCCTAACCTGGTAATGGCTTGGGCCCGGTGCCACCACGGGATTTGGACAGGGCTCCACTCTATTCAGGGTGGGATCATGATCGAGCCTAGTGGGAGCGCACCCATGAGTGCAAATCGTCCCAACATTTGTACGCCGATTTTCGTCTCATGCTTTCCCCTTGCGCCGGACCAAATCAATTGAGCTATCCGAGACAGCCCGACTGGACTTTTGGCAGACTAGTCTGTTCGGGCCTAAGATTCCTGAATAGATGGCGCAAACGCCGACGAACGGTTCCAACGGTATTAAACCTTTGTATTTTTTTCGATCTTTTTTTTATTTGTTTTCACCTTTTGTATCTGTACACTTGTCCCTCTCCACCTTTACCCCCTCTGAACCCCATCCTAACCCACCCCTGACAGTGGCGAACCGGACCACCACCGCCACAGCTGGTGCCGCCATTATTGGGCACTCGAATCTGTAGATTAGCTGCCTTTCTTTCCAGATTAGTCGCGGTGCTCCAAGCGCCAATCGAAATATCGAAATTCTCCTAAACCTTTGTGGAGACTACCCACCCAAAAAATGTCCCCGTGGATACATATTCAACCACGATCAGCAAAATAGCTTCGCCACTAACCCTCATGACTCTGACAAGTTCCAGTGACATGTTGGTACTATTGGCTTGTGCAAGCCAAGATCTTGTGTGTATTTTTCCCTTTACCCTATTTTCAACAATTCGAATTATTATGCAATATGTACAATCCGCGGATCGGTCAAGCCTCAATTCCCCACGGCCCCCTCCCAATCGAACCACTTTCTCTTTTGCACATGATTTGAAAAAGGGAAAAGGTTCCAAAATTAAAATAATAAAGCACCTCCACCGTTAAATGACAAGCATTTGTCAACTGCAAGAGATCCCGAGGCCGCTGATCGGCAGAGACAGACCCTCCCTGGACACATACTCAGCCCAATTGATATCCTCGCTGGCTCGCACACAACATCTTTGACCCACCAAGGCTATACACTCTCCGAACCGTGCAAAGGGCTATCTCCGATCATCTTCGGTCCCATCCGCACTGGAGACCGTCATCTTGGGTACATACTGTACAGTATTGTACATGCTTTTAGCCGTTTGTCAACTCTTCAGCCACATCTTGCCAAGGAGACATTCCGTGCCCAAGGTCCATCGAGCCCGCCACTGGGTCAAAGATAAGTCTAGGGGCGCTGTCAGCAAGGCATTTGTGTGTGTCTGAGTCTGTGTGCGTGTACCTGTTATGCAGAATTGGGGCTACTTTCTCAATTTCGCCTCTTTTCCTTTTTTTTTTTTTCCTGGTGAATCTGCCAACTGCCTCCACTTGGCTCTCCACGGCGAGCTATATCTTCGCTAACCCGCGGTCTAGCCCGGGGTCCATACTGGCCTTACCTTGCATCCTATTTTAGCTTAAGGTGTGTGCGCATCGTCGCCAGCTACCCCTCGGCTCTCTTGTTGCATCTTTATCGTGAGTCTTCCCGGGCCAGCTTGTCATGCTTCAAGCCTCTGCCCCTCCCCCCCCCTTTAAATCACTCTAACTGGTCACACAGGCAGTTTAGCCCTGTCCTTCTGCTCTTGCCCGCTCCCGTCTTGAGCCAAACAATCGGTATGTTTTTTATTCTTTCCTTAAGTCTTTTGCACTGGCGCGAGCCTCTCAATTGTCCCCCTTTTGAACAAGCTACATTGCTCTTGTAAATTGCCTTGCTTCTTGTGCGGAAGAATTTCTCGTGCGCCTAGTTGGAGCGAGAGCGAGGGCGAATCAATGCACCTAGTGGAGTTAGTTTCCCTGCGCGTTCCGAGCCTGAATTGGCTAGGCCCTATGTGGCTCCGACGGTGTATGATATCCTCCAGGCCGAACCTTTCAAGCAAGGCCAGGTTAATGGCTTCTTCCTGCTGAAGCCTCCGGAAGATAAACTGGGCGCCCCTCCCCTTTGCGATGGGACCCCCGACGGATTGACACCCGAGTCTCCACCGACGTGACCTTATGCGCGCATCTATATTTCCCTGTTTATCTCGTCCCACTCGGTGGGATTCTTGGAATTTCTCTCACACGGTGTTTCCAACATGAACCATCAAGTGTCGTTCCCTTGGATAGAACACAGCGGTCTGTCTTTGTCAGTTGCGATGCATGCAATTCCATCGCTCCTGCATCGCATCCTACCTGCTGACCCCTGTCCTCTCTTTCCAAGCGAACCCTAAATCACTGAAATTCTTCCAAAACTCTGTCTTTTGTCCAGCTGCCCCTCTATTCTAGCTTACCATTCCCCACTCTCGTCTTCACACATAGCGGAGAGGCGCTTTCTTGGCATTGGAGTTGTTATATTGTCCTACTTCTCACACCTGGCATCGTCTATTTGCTTCACGGTTCTTTCATGAACCCCTATTGACAATTATTTCCCAGAGTTCTCAAACGTTTGATTTGATTCATCTTTCTCCCGGTCAGCCGTGGAAGTTGATTCCATCCACAAATTGCAAACTTTTGTGGAGGAACACAGCCACTACTGGTCCACGCTCTTGAGATTCAGACCATTTCTGAGGTACGTCAGTGGTCTATTGGATCTCTCGAGCGGACCACTGACCTTTTCTTTGATATTTTTCAGTGGGAGTATTTTATATTCAATCTCCCTGTCCTCACCTATTTCACGAACCGGGCCCCATGGGTGATGTTTCTTCTGGAAAGGTCAACTCAATCCGAGGGACTGATGTACCCCCGACATCAGGGCCCAATGGTTCGAAATCAACACCAGCACAGGGTATGTCTTGATCAATTCCTCTAGGAAGTATATAAGGAAAGATAAGGGTTTGGTCAAGCACAGCGCCACAGAAACTCGTTGCTAACTCGGACGCCTTGGTTTGATAGGAATCACGAATGCTAGCCAGTCAACCGCCAACTACCCGTCAGGCTCGACAGGCTTCCAAGCACACGGTCGATATGCGCCTCCGACCTCTATGAACATGGGAAACATGGCTTATGCCCTTCCTAGCCATCAGCCACCGACTACACCATTCGAACAGCAAGCCCACATGCATCCCTACCCAACTCAGGCGCAAGGAATGGTATACCCTATACAGTCCATGGGCCCCTATCCCGGTCAAGCCCCCGGTGCGGTCCCTTATGAAGTCCCCTATGCTGCAACCTTTTCGCCATATCCCGTACACCAACACCCCGGGACTGCCCATGCCCAGCATGGAGGCTATACTCCAATTGTGTCGAACCCTTCATTACAGAATATGGGTGGGCCTTCTCCTTCCTATGGGACTGGCTATTACCACCCAGGCTACAGTGCGCCCTACGGTCCTGGGCCCCATCCCGTGGCTGTTCAAATGCGACAGCCGACTCGGCAGGGTTCGAGGGGATCCTCTTCGACGAGTCCTACTAAGCGGGAGCCAGAGAAGAAAGTGACTGAGGCGGAATATGATGTTTCGAAAACTATTGTGGATGGATCTAATCCGATGAAGTTGGCAGCGGGTATGTCGAATGCCTCTGGTGAGTCCGAGTCGTGGTAATATCTATTTGATCCGCAGAGACTAATTTGCTGACGTATTTGTCGATGGAAAAGATGCGATCCCCCCGACCTACACAGCACCTTCGTCTCCCAACCCCCCACGAGGGCCTCCACGAAAGCCCAAACAATCCGGTCATGCACTCTGGGTTGGAAATCTACCGCCAGGAGCGAGTGTGATCGAGCTAAAGGAGCATTTCTCGCAAGATGCAATGGACGATATCGAAAGTGTGTTCTTGATTTCCAAGAGCAACTGTGCCTTCGTCAACTACAAGTCTGCCCCCGCGTGTGCGGAGGCATTGGGCAGATTTCACGATTCGCGCTTCCAGGGCGTACGTCTGGTTTGTCGACTACGAAAAGGGTTCACGGCTCCAGGCTCTGGTATGATGGGTATCGGTGGTCCTGGATCCCGGTTACGATTGGAAGAGACTCCTGATCCGCCTGCCGAAGGTATAGATGTCGCGTCTGCGGCTGGACCTGTCACTTCTTCTTCATTCTCGGATCAGGATTCTCGATCTGTGGATCGGTATTTTATCGTTAAGAGCTTGACTGTTGATGATCTTGAACTTAGCAAGCAAAGTGGTATCTGGGCAACGCAGACTCATAATGAGACTAATCTGAACCAAGCCTTTGGAGTATGCCCCTCTCCCCTTTAATTATCCCAACTGTGCTGGCTTGCTGACTTGCTGACTGTTCAGACCACCGAGCATGTATACCTCATATTCTCGGCAAACAAGTCCGGAGAATACTTCGGCTATGCACGAATGCTATCGCCGATCAGCGACGACGAAGAACTAGCATTGGAAATGCCCAGCCGGCCCGAACCTTCGGCGGGCGTGGGGGTTGAGGAATTAGAGGTGACAGTCACACCGGCTACATCCAATGCACCTAAGGGACGGATCATTGAAGATTCAGCTCGGGGTACGATCTTCTGGGAAGTGGAGTCGTTGGAGGACGAGACGGACGATACGCGCAGTGAGCGGAGTGTGGGTTTGGAGGTGGAGGAAGAGGAAGGCCAATCGTTTGGCAAACCTTTTCGCATTCAGTGGCTGTCGACGGAGCGGGTGCCGTTCCATCGTACGCGCGGATTGCGGAACCCGTGGAATGCGAATCGGGAGGTGAAGATCGCTCGTGATGGAACCGAGATCGAGCCGACGGTCGGCCGGAAGTTGATTCAGCTGTTTCACTAGGATAGGCTAAGGGTCTTCAGTTGCCTACTCTCCTAGGGGCTAGTTGGGCTCAGGCTAATCCGGTTAGGATTGGTGGCTGATGCTGATGCTGATGCTGCAGAGGGCTGCAGTAGGTGTTAATAGCAGTAGTAAGTCTATTGGGCATGCCGCATGAATATGGAAACGAGTAATATAGTCAGTGAATTTGTCATATCAGCATACATGCACACTCAACAGTGCCCTAGGGTATAGTATATAGTATGCATATATCGTACCATCCCCTAACCTAGATCTTACCACATCCCACCATATGATCACCCAGCCTAACCTACCAGCTAACCTACCACTAACCTAATTAATCCAACTATTAATCTAACCTATTCTAACCTCAATTCTAGGGTATCCCAGCCAATCAAATACTCAGCAATACTCCACTTCCTAAAGCAGCCCCGGTCAAGCCAATTGGCTGTGATGGCATCACCATCTCCCCCCACTCAAATGCGACGCCACCTTCCCCGGAATTCGAGCTTAGCTTGCTGTCCCTCACTCAGTCCAGTCCCTCTGTCGTATTTCTCCTTGTCGTGTCTCCCTGTCGTTCTTTCACTCTCTCACCTGCAACCCTAGACCCTACCCTACTTTACATTTCCCCTCCCACAACCTTTTTGCTTACCCCCTCACTTTACTTCTCTCCTCTTCTCCTTCACTCTTCCTCTCCTCTCCAACCATACCATCCACATCAGCATTACATCAACTCACCCCCCTCAACTCATCTCATCCCTCATCACCTATCTATCTATCGACCTCACATGAGAAGGGCGGCGAGTCCGTCCGACATCTGATCTGACCTTCTCATTTTACCACTTCTCCTTCACGCTCCTCTTTCTCTGTACACTGTACTACCTATCCATACCACCTCTACCACCTCACATCACACCACCATCATGTCCGATCGCTCCGCTCCCATCAACGTCCCCGAGCCCGAGACTCGTCCTCGTCGAGCATCCATCGCCGATCTCTTCGCAAAGCAGCCCAGCACAACCCAACGGAGCCCCCAGCAGGCCAACCAAGCCCACCAACGCCGCCTGTCCATCACCACCCTGGGACTCTCCGGCTCGCCCACCCAGACATCCGCCTTTGGCAATCCCAACTTCCGCCGCGGCAGCCTATCCAGCTCCATCGGCTCCAACGTTCCCCACGAGGACGCCGTCGCCGACGACCCCGAGTCCTCCTCCCCCGGCGCAACCCCCAGCTCCCCCTGGGCCCGGCGAGTCTCCTTCGGCGCGCAGGCGCTCCGTGACGCCCGCTCCGGAAGCATAGGCAACGGTAGATACCCTCCCCACGCTTCTGGTTCTGTCTCTGCTTCTGCCTCTGGCCCGATGGCCGGGGTGCGTCGTTCGCCTCCTCTGGCCAACGCCACCCCTGCCCCCCGATCTTCCGCAAGTACTTCGTCTCCTCTGGATGAGAAATCTAACCCGTCCCGCCGACTAGGCGAAGGTTTCAACTGGTCCGAGGCCCTCCGCTCGCGTGCTGAGCGCGCCCCGTCCATCGGGGGGCCGGCCCAGAACCCCGCGGCCCGTCCGGCCAATTCCCACCAGCGTGCTGCTTCCATTGCCTCCATGGAACAGCCGGTTCGGGAGATTCCTAAGCAGCCGAAGCAGAATAAGCCGGATTTCTTCCAGGAGAAGATTTTGCGCGGTGACTTTATGGATTAGGAGGAACTGCTACAACGGCTGCAACAGTCTGCAAGACTTAGTATTCTCTTCCCTTTACCTTATTTTTCTCTCTGCATATTTCTATTTCCTGATGAATTTGTCTACGATTTGTGGTTGTTATGGGTCAGCGTGATGTTATGTTCATGGTTCATGTTTTTGTTCCACACTTGACGGGGTCTTGAAAATGGGTTCCAATTTATCTTCTCATCACCGTTTATTTTTTATTTTTATTTTTATTTTTCTTTTGAAGGTCCAGGTGGACTTTGCACCGATAAGCGAAAGATTGAAAGGCTCGTCCTAGGCTATCCAAGTCTACCATTCATTTTGTGCTATTTTGTTGATGCTCTTCTAGGCATGTTTTTACTATGGCCAACCTCATCCTGGTGCTGAGGTTGATGGTATGTTACAAATTGATATGAACTTGACCAAATTGATATAATATTCATGAACTACATCCACTTCCCCCTTCATGTATACTGTATGTCTATATACATCTAGCCTATGTATATCTACTTCCATTGCATCACCGAACTCCTCACCTGCACCTTTTTCTCCTCTTCATACCATCACCATCTCCTAAGCAGCATTCGAAGGCCCCGCCGCCGTCTCCTCATGCATATGCCCCGGCTCCTCAGCCTCAGCCTTACCCTGCCCGTCATCCCCCACCTGCTCCCGATCCATCTCCCCCGCCAAATTCCGATCCATCAACTGCGCCGTCGTGAGCTGATGCTCCGGCGCCGGCGGTTCCCACTTGCTACTATTCCACGGCTTCACCCGCATAACATACATCATATCCATTTCCTCAAGCGTCTTATCCTTACCCTCAACAACAAAGAAGAAAACAACCAGCACGGCAAAAAACAAACACCCCGCAAACACATACCCATACGCAAAGTCAATCTTCGGCGTAATAAACGGCGTAAAGAACCCTATCAAAAAGTTCCACAGCCAATTCGACGCAGTTGCCATCGCCATCGCGCGCGCTCGGTACCGGGATGGATACAGCTCTGCCACGATTGCCCAGATCATGGGTCCCCAGGTCATTGCGAAGCCGGTGATGAATAGGCAGGCGAAAACGACTAGGGCTTTTCCTGCGCCGGGCGTTGCGGGTGGGTTGTTTACGTCGAGTGAGAAGTGCCCGACGGACGCGAAGATCATGAAACAGATGAACATCCAGATTCCGCCGGTTATTAGGGATTTGCGCCGGCCGAAGTGCTCGATTACGTAGAGCCCGCCGAAGGTTGTGCCGAAGTTCACGCCTCCTAGGATCATTTGGGTTACGTAGACGTTTGAGATGCCTGCGCCGTTGAAGACGGTTGTTCCCTGAGCACAGCGTTAGCATTGTCCGCCCAACCAGCCCAGCTGCCAACTGCTAGGGAATAGTTTGTGGAAACATACGTAGTAAAAGAAGTAATTAGCACCCGTAAGCTGCTGCAACGCCTGCAACACCACACCCAGCGCAATACGATACGGCATCCGCGGCGCCTGAAACATCTCAATCCACCCATGCCACCCACCCTTAGATCCCATCTCAGCCTCCTGCTGTTCCTGGATCTCGAGCAGCTCGTGCACGATGACGCGGTGGTGCTCTGGGACACCGTAGAGCTTGGACATGGTGCGTTTGGCGGTTTCGGACCGGCCGTGTCGGTAGTCGTAGCGTGGGGATTCGGGGAAGAAGAGAATTCCTATTCCTAGGAGTAATCCCCAGAGGAAGGTTATTCCTAGTGGGATCCGCCAGGAGGCTGTGTTGTCTAGGGATTCGGTGCCGTAGTTTATGCAGTAGGCGACGAATATTCCTAGTGTTACGAAGAGTTGATAGGAGCTGCAGAGCGGAGCGGTTAGTGAAGGTATAGTGACACTGTAGGTATTGGGGACCTACCAAACCATCGCACCACGAATATGTCGCGGTGCAATCTCGCCTTGGTACATGGGTACGAGGAGTGAACAAGCACCGACGCCGAAGCCAGTCACGAAGCGGCCCATCATCATTTGGTACCATTTTCCGGCTGGGGCGCTGATTTGGATTATCAGGCCGACGTGGAGGATTATGCACCAGGAGAAGATGGACCATTTGCGGCCGATTCGGTCGGCGAGGGGTCCCGCTATGAGGGCTCCTATTAGGGTGCCGATTGAGAGCTGAACCACAAGTTAGTATTGGTTTTGGTTTGATATAGGGTATAGTATATGGTGGAGGTGGAGGTGGTGGGAAGTTAGGGCTGGCTCGGACTATGCTGTGTGTACTCACCATCGAAACAATCAATCCAGAGCGAACATTACTAAAGACGTACTCCCCATTCTTCAACTGGCCATAGCGTTCTTTGTAATTTTTCATCTCTAGAAACCCCGAGATCTGGCCCGTGTCGTAACCGAAGATTATACCGCCTATCGAGACGAATGCGCCTAGCGATAGGGAGCGCCAGGTTACCCATGGTACCTTTGATTCGTCGAAGGAGCTGCTTCGTCTCTTTTCGTCTGGGCCTGAGGTTGAGACTGAGGCTGGGACGGGTTGGAGTTCTGTTAGTGGGGGAGATGCGCTTCCCTTTTCTTTGTTGAAGGGGTTCTTCATGGTGATGGTGGTGGGAGGGTGGTGAGTATGTGGGATGGCATGTGTATTTTCCCCAGGAATTGACTCAATTGAGAGAATGGGGAGGAATGGGGAAAAGAATGGGCTTGAGTCGGGGATTACTCCAGGTAAATCTCTTTTAAGATGTTCTGATTCATTACTTGCCACGTCCGGCGGCGTTGGAGAGTGATGCTCGTCATGGATTGCCAGCGCCACTACGGCTGGGGCGGATGTGATGTAGATAGTATTTACTATAGGGTACTTATTTGGATACTACCATGCTAGTATAGCTTATTACTTCGTCTAGCCTACTTAGTATTCGGGTTGGTGTTGATGTGCTGTTGATATTGATATAGCTGCGGATATGCATAAGCTACTAGCACAGCTATAGCACCAGCCAGTGAGCTAGGATACTCCAAGCCTCCCGAACGTGAACCATTGATGAGATGACTTTTAATGTCGAGCTGCCGTCTAGATTGGGGATGAGTGGTGGCCATCGAGTCGTGACGTCAACCACCCTGGCCACCCCTTGTCAACAAACTGGAACCAGATGTGGCGAATTGTCGCTTCCAAGTTGAGGGGTAACTTTAATTAGAGGACAGTACTAAGAGACGCATGAGGGAAACTACTAGTACCGCTGGTGGTATGCAACTTGAAAGTTTGTTGAACTTCAAGTTGACCTCGGGACTCGGAAGAGTTGGGGCTGGGATTACCGTGTCCCTGTGTGGTAGTGTACTACGGCGGAATATATGTAATTTGCCAGTGAAAAGGACGAGCCATGAATAATCAAGCTCGGACGAAATAAATTGCCTATAGTAGTGAAAGAAAATGAAACTAAATGCTGGCTGATCTGGCTGATTCTAATAGGGAATACCGTTGGTCATCAGCTGGAACTGATCGTATCCCTTCGTAGAAACGCTCATATAGGATTTGCGAACTAGATCCCGCATATACTCAGCAGCATCTCTCTCATTCTTATCAAGAACAAACCGGTCCCGGAAATTCTTCAGTGTCTCCGGCTTGAAGCAGGGCAATCCGCTATCCAGCATCAGGGACACGATATGCGCCAACTTGGTACTATACGGCCGCGAGGCAAGGAAGGCCTTCACTACAAGCGACTCGAACCACCGGTACGGCTGGGTGTTGGTCGGGTTGTGCGAGTTGTGTCCCGGCAGACTGATACCCGAAGTACCGCTGGGGTGATGTGCTGGGTTATGCGTGCCACTCATCACGGCAACCATCTCGGAGGTCAACTTGAACGGGGCGCGTTCGAATCGGACTCCGCCAGGCGCGATGTCGAAGCAGAAGCCGAAATCGATGTGGATGATGTGTCCTGCGTCGTCGACCATGATGTTACCATTGTGTCGATCTTTGAACTGGAGCAGGTACGAGATGACCGAGTATGCGGCCATACTCTTGACGAAATTGGTTCGTGCTTCTTGGAAGCGAATTGAGTCTTCACCGCCGTATTTCGAGACGAAGTAGTCGTACAGACCATTTACGGCCTCGCGGCCGAGCATATCGCGGGAAATCGAATTGGGCAATACGTCAATCACACCGCATCCAGGCGCGGTCGATGTCACCCGGTATGGGAAGACCCAGACGTCGAGTCCGACGCTCGAGAAAATGCTGCGGAACGCTGCTATCATCTGCAGCGCAAGCATGTCCTGCCGACAGTCGTCGCCGACCTTGAAGATCGCCGACTGCCAGATTTCGTAGGTCTCCTCCTCGGGTTCCTTCGCGCGCACTGCCAGCTGGCGCTGATCCGCATCGTGGACAGCAGCCTTGGCATCAAGCCGGGGACGAGTCTTTTGGATTCGGAAGGTGGCCATGTAAGGCGCCTTCGCGTGACTTTGGAGAGGCTTGCCTGATTTCCGATCGATTCCGACAACTACCCCGTCAGGGTTACTGGGAAGATAAACCCCAACCTCGACCTTGATCTTGCGCAGCTCTTCCTCGATCTTTTCTTTCTTCTCGGGCTTGCTTCTCTTAATGTAAGGACGAAGCTTGCCGGAGACGCCTGTAACCTCGGCGAAGAAGGAGAATTCGCGTTCGTAGAAGTCGCGCTCCTCGGTAGAGAAGCTCGATATCAGATTGTCAAGGAACCGGTCCAGTGTCGGTTTGAGTGGATCGGGCTAGGAGTGGGTTAGATCATCGACCTGGGAGAAGGGGCAGGGAGGGGCATAGTTCAGCAGCTTACAATTTGGGAATCTTCGTCCTTGTACGAGTTCGCCTTCATGTTCCATATCACCTGATGCGCGAAGAGCTGGGATAGCTTGGCTGTCTCTAGGATATAACGCTCGACGTATCCAAGGGCATCATATCGCAAGGCCTGAACCAGTTGAGGGACGAAGTAGAAGCGAACATCCATGGAGTGGCTCTCTAGAGCGCGCATCGCGTATTGCAGAATAAAGGGGTGGTTGCCGTAAGCGGGCAAGAAGTATGTCAAGGCTTCCGTGGGGTTGACAGGGGCCCAGTATAGCAGATACTAGGGGAATTGATTAGACTGGTAGAGGGATCAGAGGAAATCCACTCGACTAACCTTGAGCTGGAAATTGACATCGGATGGCAAGGACGAGTCGAACATGATCTCGAGAGCAGCGGCTTCGGTAATCGCCTTCTCCGGGAAGTTCATAATCAACCATCGAATATCGCTCTGCATCTTCGGTGACGGGAACCGGGCAGCAAGCTGTATAGCTAGACCGGGGTTCTCAGCCCAGGCAAGTCGGAGGAATGAAGTCACACCCTGAAATATCGTGTTAGGGCTACATGCTGGGGATATGGATTCAGAGCTTGACGAAATACGTACCTCTGCAGGGTTCTTGCCACCAATTGAGGGCATATGATGCTTGCGCTCTGGCTCCAAGGGGAAGAGCCAAACTCGAAGGCGGGACCTCTCATGCTCAATAAGGATTTGTAACAAATCTTGCTTGGCTTGCAGTGATTTATAGGATCCTTGCGACTGAGCAGCAATATCCGCAACACTTCGGAGCATAGACAAGGTCTCGACGAAAACCTTATCCTCCGCCTTGATCTGGAGACGATTGCCGCCGAAAGACCATCTGTAAGAAACGTTAGAAATGAGTGTCTCACGGGGATGGGGGAGGGGAGGAGAGGAGCATACCTCGGAGTATGTTTGAACCAACTGAGGGCGGCTGAAAGAATTTGGTCCTTCAGCTTCCAAGTTGCTGGACCATCGCGAGGGCTCAGATTCTGCAAGATCTTCAATCCGAAGACTATAATACGGAAATGGATCTCTCTAGCCAGGGGATGGCTCTCGGTCTTCGCGAGGGCCACGACCGTGCTACTGACCAAGCGACAGAACAGCTGTTGATCCTGCAGATTTCCAAGGCGGACAGCGTTGAAGTGGCTCTCGAAAAATTGAAGGACGCGCATGTGGGGTGACAACGTGTTCTGCGCATCCTGCTGCTGTTTGAGCATCAAAGCCTTATCCGTCGGAAGCAATTCGATCTTTGCGTGCATTGGGTCAAGACACCTGATACTGTTAGTGCTTCTGTTCTGACACGCTTTGTATGAAAAGATGAACATACCCAAATGATGGATCAAAAAGTCCTTGGCGGCATTGAATGCTTCCTTCCCAAGCCTCGACAACCTCTGCGAGAATCCGTGGTTCAATGCTAGGATTCTCGTGAATGACTCCAAGCCACAGAGACACTCCAAGCTTGATCGTTTCCTTGGTGAAGATTCGGAAGGGGAGAGCAACAAGGTAATGAACAACCGAAAGCCGAGGTTTACTGCTGCTGCAAATGAGACCAGCTGCTTGTCTAAGCACGTCCCTGACTTCGACAAGAGGTATGTCCTCTCCGTTGACACTGCGGCCATAGAGATGAGAGAGGCTAGACTCCAGACGATCGGCGGTTTCGGGTGAGGCTTCGGCTCCAGACTTATAATCAAAATCTAAGTTGATGCTTGTTAGTATTGAGACATGAAGTGCAAAGATTTGGTAGACCAACCGCCACTTCTAAACAAGTCACCACTTGGTCCATGGAGAAAACGCATATCAGGACGGCGATATTTTTGGCGAGTGGTGTAAAGTGCCATGAAGTCGGAAGCCAAGTTGACATCACTGCTGTCGAGGCTATCAAGAGATCCTAATTTGGGAATGAGCTGGATACGCTTGGGAATTTATTTGAGAGGGAAAGCCTTACCTAGTCGAGGATCGCTTTGCGGAATGAGAGATCCCATCTCTAGGGCAAAAGATCGGCCCATAGAGATGTGACCATACCCTCCATCGTCATCGTATTCAGAGAGATAGGTCTGTGAAAAGCCATTTAGCCCATCGTTTTTCTACACCACTGGAACGGGGTAGAGTACATACCTGGAGGAGTCCTTTGATGTCTAGGGGAGCAATGTTCAATACTGCCGTGACCCATGCCTTGGCGTGTCCAAGGAATCGATCTAATGTCACCTTCCTGAACGCATAATTATCAGGCAGGTCAACTCGAACAATACCCATCGGAGAAACCAGAGATGGCTTCCACTCGAATTCATCCAATTCTCCCTGGAGACAGGAGGACCACATCACGGTTAAGATTTCCAATAGAGCAAAGAGGGAATGCTTTTCGCAGAGTGCCGAAGGACATTCTCGGATGATCTTGTCAGCACATTGGGTTGCGATAGTCTGAACCCTTTCAATCCGGTGACAGCAGGCCGTTAGGAAAACTGCCAACTGCTTGGACAAAAACGGCGCGGAGAATTCATCGAATTCTCCGGAAAGTGTTCGCGAAATGTAGCAGGAGACAGTTTTATCGGCAACCGCATTCATGCAGACAACCATTTCGGGAGTTGCCAGAGACGGATCACGGAAGTAATTAAGAATCTTGGTGCAGTCACCTGCCGACGCACGAAGGCTCTCGATCAAGAGAACGGCATTCAGGAACACGGATCTTGGGTAATCCAGCCGTTTGATATCGGATTCGCGGCCGGCGAGCTCTGCGATGAGAGTTCTTTTCTGCTCCAAAACTCGCTGTGGCCCGGAGCCTCGTCTGAGGACAGTGTTGAGCTCAACATCACTCTCGAGAGACTCCATACGTTCTTCAGCGATGAGCGGCGGCGAGTGGCTTGCAAGCAAGCGAAGCTCTTTCATATACTGCTGCGCGACAGCTGAGTTGAGGGAAATTCCATGAACGGCGATGTTGAACCATGCGTCTCGGAACAAGGACATGATAGTGTCATCGTATTCAAGTGGGGACTGAGAAGCTTCCACTGTATTTGTAGAGATCAAAAGTGCCAGCGGCTTCAACAGAGGGGTGATGTCACCAGAGGCAAAAACAACCTCTCTATGGCGCTCTGACTCCAGATCCGGCACATCGCCCTTATTGACAATGCTCTCCAAAAGATGAATCAGGTACATCCTGTGGAGAGGGGACTGTCGGTCCAAGTTTACCGCGAGCTGGGACATGGCACATTTGACTGCCTCGGAAATCACAGTCAGGCTTTTATGGACGCCATCAAGATAAATGCGGTTATAGAACTTCAAGAGCAGCTGGAATTCGGCCGATCCACTGCTCAGAGCGAGAACAGCAGTCTCTTGAATGATGTATGCATCCACCGCAACGCCGAGTTTACCGACCTTCTGGAGCAGCATTGACTGTGCCAGAGCACTGATTTTGTCATCGTTACAACTAGAAGCAATGGTCACGATCGCATGAATGACATTCCTGAAAACGAGGTTGTCCTCCTCTCCAGCAACAGAGAGAGATGTTTGGCTTCCGTTTCTGTATGCGCCAAGGTTGTTCGCGTTACCAGTGGGGTCCCCGAGGAATTGATCCTGGGCAGAGGAGTCCCCGGTAGGACTGGGACTTAGTGTATTTCCCAAAGAGTATAGGGTGGTAATCACGGCATCTTCAGAAAGAATACTGAGGACTTGAGCGAGGCATCTGGCAGCTACTGCCACAATCGGGCCGGTGGGAGTGCCTCCTTGGGTCAAGAATTTCAACAGGCAGCGTCTTCCGATCGAGGCGCCATTCGACGACATTCTAGCGAGAATGGCGGTGCATTTCAAAGCGATGATGGCAAGGCCGTCACACGCCATTTGCTGGGGATCGGCCAAAGTGTCCTCGAGCCACGAGAGCAGAACATCATTGTTCGTGGCATCTTCTCCTAGAACGACACAATTCAAGAAACCGACTAACGCATCTCCCTTGACGGAGAAAGCAAGCCGTTGTTGCGAGGGGGAGCCAACTTGCAAGTAGTCGGATCCATCCGCAAGCAAATGAATTTCCTCACTAATAAGGTCAGCGATACGTTCGACCAAAACAATATCAGCCTCGTTGTAGCCCTTTGCAATGCTCATTCCTGCCATATACTCGTCTAGAAGTTGGTCATCGGACAAGTTCTGTGACTCGATCAAAGACGCCGCGGACGACTTCACAAAACGCATAAAGCCTTCCTGTACTAGCATGGCACCCAGGGGGCGACCCTGGATTGCGTATCTTCGCGTATACTTTCTCCAGTCCTTGAATACATTCTCGGAGATTCCAGCATTACGAATGGTGGATGAAGCGGTCTCAACCGCAATCATAAACGGTTCGGAAAGCATAGCCCGAAGATGATCGATGATTCGAATCTTTTCCCCAGAAGACCAAATGGAGGTATACTTTGCTGATGCCTCCAAGAAACCAACCAGGGAAACCGCTATCGACAAAATGGCGATCGACTCATGGACCACACCCCGGCCTCCTGCCTCGGCCGAGGAGTATTGGAACGGCGTCACCGCATTGATGGCCTCGTTGCAATTGTTCAGAAATTCTGTAGTCGATGCGACGACCACCTTACGTAGGGATGGAAATCTGGTACCGAGCGACAGAAGTGCCGAGGTTAGGTTATTGGTGAGCATTTCCCATGGCGAGGGTTTGACACTTTGAAGGAATGGCGACGACCGGAACAGCTGGCTGGGAGCTTCGGGGAGATAGCGAGCTAGTTGAGCTACCAGTTTGGTCGCATGTTCTGGATCATTCACTGAAGTGGCAGCTTTACAAAGAGCCAGAAGAACGTCCAGTTCACGGATCCCCTATCAATCTATGTCAATCTACATGCCCATGAGAACAGGGGTGTGAATGCGCACCATTGGGACCCGTGAAGTCGGGGACTGATCCTTCAAGACCCCATTGAGGATACCATCACCATGACGGGGGCGGGTCTGCTGGGAGAGAAGAGAGAGGTCCGATTCATTGCCTCGGGTGGGCTGTTTAACGGCCAGAGCGGCCAGTTTCTCAAACGCGGAGCGCCTGATTCCGACCGATAGACTGCAAGGGGTTAGTGATTAGCGAGGACAATGAAACAGACAGTTGAGATTGATCATACCCATCCATTGTGAAAGTGCTTTGCAGCCTTTTCAGCAGGGAATTAGGGAGGAATCGGAGGTTCACAGGTGAAGAAGCCCAATTTCCGGGGAAGGGGGCGGCACGTGTCAGCGCGCCCGCAGAGTCGCGATTTGCGGAGCCAACACTGGAACGGCCGTGGAATGTGCTTTGTTTGTGTACATTGCTTAAGAATAAGGATAGAAGAACATTCTACATATTATATATATCCATATACTCTATATGATATACACATATAAATACAAATATGCTGTATATGCTGTATGCTGTATACATTCACAGTGGCTGGAAAGAAGGTTGACTGCTCTTTTGTTCACGACAACTGTTACAATACATCAAATTCGAACTAGTATCAAACCTGGTCGAATTCTCATATATATTGCGAGGTAGCTAACTGGTCTCCTACTGGGTTGTTTGATCTGGAATAATCTTTAGAGATTCTAGAGTGGCAAACTTATTACTGGGAGGCAGTGTACGGTTGAGTGAGGCTCTTTTGCCGGGCGCACCTTCCCCCTCGAGCTTGCGATTGGGAGACCTCGAGCTCTCTTTCTCACTCCTCCCCCTCGAGCCTTCTCCCCCGCGCACACCGGAAATAAGGTCGATTGTTCTTAGAACAGTCTGCAAAGACACCTTCAAGCTCTAAATAACACCGCTAGGGATTTCCCTGCCCTCCTTTGCCTTGCATTCTCGTGTTCGACTGCCAATGCCGCAGTGATTCATTCCTCCAGGCATCACCCGCTAATTGGCCTGTGGATAACGCCGAGGGTCTGTGTGGTATAAAGGAGAGACATGGCACCTCGTGAGAAGAGCTCCCTCAAACGAGGCAGAGTGAGTGTCCACTATACGTCCTGCACTTCGCTTGCTTACCCGTGTGCTCCTAGGCCAACCCCGATACCGACTCGCAAGATCAGAAGAAACCCCGACGTTCGCAGCGAATCTCAAGCCAGCAACAACTGGAGACACCCGTGGAACATGATTACCTCCCAACTCCGCTCACACACGGCAACTCGACCGTGACAGACATCCACAAGGAGGTGACTGCCACTCCGCCCGATAGCCCGAGTCACGCCGATTTCTCGCAGGCGATTTCCTCGCCACCTGGAGACACTCAAGCGCTCTCACAATTTGTTTATCCCCCAAGAGCGTTTGCAGACGAAGTCGACGATGAGAGTGCAGAGGGGGTCTGGGGCTATCTCCTTCCGCTGGATGATAATGTGAGCGGCCCTTTTGTTCTAAAGAAGCGTGATAGCTGCGAGAAACGGAAGCAGACCTCTAGGAATGGTCAGGCTCCTGGTGGTTATTTGATTGGTCGTCACCCTGAGTGCGGTAGGTATAATACGCCCTGAGCCTGTCAGTTGCAGCCTACTGATGATCCGTCAACAGATCTGGTAATCAATATTCCAACCATATCAAATCGTCATTTCCTTCTGTTCTCTGAGAAGCGCAAGGGAGATGTTGTTGCTATGCTGGAAGATCTTTCTAGCAATGGCACTTTTGTCAATGATGCGATCGTGGGACGAAACAAGCATCGTGAGCTTGAAGATGGCGACGAAGTCTCCATTCTTGGTGAAGCCCGCTTTGTCTTCCGATATCCTCGCACTAGAGACACGCATCGCTTCCGCCAACAGTATCGAATCCTGCAGCAACTCGGAAAAGGCCATTTTGCTACTGTTTATCTTTGTGTCGAACGTGCTACTGGGAAACAGTTTGC
This sequence comes from Penicillium sp. S1701, assembly GCA_023626415.1. Taxonomy (NCBI): domain Eukaryota; kingdom Fungi; phylum Ascomycota; class Eurotiomycetes; order Eurotiales; family Aspergillaceae; genus Penicillium; species Penicillium sp. S1701. The sequence continues at coordinate 127,926 of JAMAGY010000060.1, forward strand.
CGTCAAAGTGTTTGAAAAACGACCGGGAGATTCCCAGAAGAGCCAAGGGGAAGCCCTGCAACAGGAGATCGCTCTTTTGATGGGTGTTAATCATCCGAACCTGCTCTGTCTGAAAGATACATTCGATGAAAGCGACGGTGCTTACCTTATTTTAGAACTCGCTCCCGAAGGCGAGCTGTTCAACCTGATTGTGAATAAGCAAAAACTGAGTGAGGCTGAGACACGCCATCTTTTCCGGCAGCTCTTCGATGGCTTAAAATATTTAGTAATTATACCCTGGATCATGAACGACAGGCAAAAATGAAGCTAACACTTTTATTCAGCATGATCGAGGGATCGTCCATCGAGACATCAAGCCAGAAAACATCCTTCTTGCAGACAAGAAATTGACTGTCAAATTAGGTGATTTTGGGCTTGCCAAAATCATTGGAGAGGATTCTTTCACGACCACCTTGTGTGGTACACCAAGTTATGTGGCGCCTGAGATCCTGCAAGAGACCAAACGACGACGCTATACCAAAGCCGTGGATGTCTGGTCATTGGGCGTTGTTCTCTATATCTGTCTATGCGGGTTTCCTCCTTTCTCCGATGAACTATACACACCGCAGAACCCGTACAGTCTTGCACAGCAGATTAAAATGGGACGGTTTGACTACCCGTCGCCGTACTGGGATTCCGTGGAAGACCCTGCATTGGACCTGATCGACCGAATGCTTACTGTGGATGACGAGAAGCGAATCACCGTGGACGAATGTCTGGAACACCCGTGGCTTACACAGAAACACCCCAGCGTCAACGATAGTACCGATGGGCTGACGGGTGCTCTCGGCAAGCTGGACTTCTCTAAACGCAAAGTTGAGCGTGAACGCACCTTGTTGAGTAGCGTGAACGCGGCTGACTTCAGTGAACATGTCGAAGATGGCGGTGCCCCCATCAAGGTCTTCCGTAAGAACGAAGCTGGAAAGCGTGTTCACAACCGCCCAGCCAAGCGGCGTGAGCCGTCTCCCGGTGATAACAGCGGCCCTCGAGACTTCGCTAACCTCGGAGCTCGAGGAGATCCCGCATTGTATGAGGATTGAGTATTAAACCGGTCGAATGCTCAGGTATATTGCTAAATAGCTACCTGGCCTTTTACTGGGTTGCTTGAGAAGTTCTGGGGTGGGTGTCAAACTCGTTACCTGGCACTGAAGGCTTGCTGTGCTGGATCCTGCGTTTGTTTCAATACTGTCTCTTTTATTGTTTACCAATTCTTTGCTGTTCGGGGGGCTACAATATTTGTGGGCTTGCACAGGGCTGTGCGAAAAAGGACATAATGTATAGTTGGATGGCGTCAGAATCATACGTTTTATTCCCAATTACAATGGCTGGAAAGAAGTTTGAAATCGCACTTTATTCATGACTCCCAATCGTTGCTTACCCTACCCTAGGGTAAGAACTAAGATATATTAGAATTGAAGTAGTATCAAAACTGATTGAATCCTCTTATATCTTACTAGGTAGCCAACCGGTCTGCTACTGGGTTACTTGATCTAGAATATTTCTTGGGGTTTTCTGGATCGGAAATTCGGAATTCATACGTTTTATTCCCAATTAGGCGGGCATCGTGCGATCGCCAGGTACCGGCGGGCCTCGTCCCCGAAGTGGCGTGAGACACTCTCACTACCCGCGGCATTCTCAGGTACCTTCGTCGAATGGAGTCCAATCAGATGTCATCAGTGGACAAAGCCTAGCCAATTTTGAATTGAAACAAATCAACAGGGACTCCTTCTAGGCTGGAACAGTTTTCATAGGAGTAACCCTATAGTAGACTATAGTAAAAAAAATCTAGGCTGCAGATATACAGGGGGCGGGTCCCGTTCACCGAATGACAGTGGAGATTATTATTCTTGCGATTGGAAACCTCCCCCCCTTCCCACTTCTTCCTCCAAGAGTCCCTCCCCGTCCATTCCCCCCCATTGAGCACCCTCTCTGTCGCCATGGGTCTCTTCGCAAGTTTCCTTGACTCGTTCTGCGAGCACTGCTCAACCCAGTCCATTTACACCCTGGTGGGCGTTGGCGCGTTGTCTTTCATCGCCCTCTCTGTGGTGATCAATGTTCTGCGCCAGTTGCTGTTCAAGAACCCTCATGAACCTCCCGTCGTTTTCCACTGGTTCCCCTTCATTGGAAGTACCATCAGCTATGGTATGGAACCGTATGCATTCTTCAAATCCGCTCGCGCAAAGGTGAGTCTTTCTTGCAATCTTCTCTACCAGGCGCAGGAAATTGTTTCTAACCGTTCGACTCATTCCAGTACGGTGATATCTTCACTTTTATTCTGCTGGGTAAGAAGACCACGGTCTATTTGGGTACCAAGGGCAACGATTTCATCCTAAACGGAAAACTTCGCGATGTTTGCGCCGAGGAGGTCTACTCGCCACTCACCACCCCCGTGTTTGGCCACGATGTCGTCTACGATTGCCCGAACTCGAAGTTGATGGAGCAGAAGAAGGTGAGAGACACCAAGTGATGCTGTAGCGTTAGTCGCTTCGCGAAAGTCCAGGCTGACCCCAAGACCCCCTCCAATAGTTCGTCAAGTTCGGCCTCACCACCGAGGCGCTTCGTTCCTACGTTACCATAATCACCAATGAAGTCAATGATTTCATCAAAGGCTCTCCCGTGTTCCAGGAGCCCAAGGGAACCTTCGATGTGGCTAAGATCGTTTCGGAAATCACCATTTACACCGCGTCACGCTCGCTCCAGGGCAAGGAGGTCCGGTCCAAGTTCGACTCTGGAATCGCTGAGATGTACCACGACCTTGATATGGGATTTGCCCCTATCAACTTCATGCTGCCTTGGGCTCCGCTCCCTCATAACCGCAAGCGCGACGCTGCGCAACGCAAGCTGACCGAAACTTACATCGACATCATTCGCAAGCGTCGGGAAGAAGGTGGCAAGGGCGATGATGAGGACATGATCTGGAACCTGATGTCGTGCACCTACAAGAATGGCACTCCTATCCCTGATAAAGAGATCGCCCACATGATGATTGCTCTCCTTATGGCTGGACAGCACTCGTCTTCCTCGACCGCTTCTTGGATTGTTCTGCGTCTCGCCACCTGCCCTGAGCTTTCTGAGGAGCTCTACCAGGAGCAGCGTCGTGTCTTGGGTGACGAACCTCTTACCTTCGAGTCTCTCCAGATGATGGATCTCCACTCCAAGGTCATCAAGGAGACTCTCCGCATCCACGCTCCCATTCATTCGATCATTCGCGCCGTCAAGAACCCCATGCCTGTGGAGGGCACTCCCTATGTGATCCCCACTACTCACAACGTTCTCTCTTCCCCCGGTGTTACTGCGAGATCAGAGGAATTCTTCCCTGACCCTCTGAAGTGGGATCCCCACCGCTGGGACGAGGCCCCTCTTCCCAAGGAGGACGAGGACGATGAGAAGATTGATTATGGTTATGGTCTTGTTACCAAGGGTACCAACAGCCCTTACCTTCCGTTTGGTGCTGGTCGCCATCGCTGCATCGGTGAACAGTTTGCCTACCTGCAACTGGCCACGATTCTCGTCGCCATGGTGAAGCAGCTCAAGATCAGTGCTGTTCCCGGCAGCACTGGTATTCCGGATACTGATTACTCTGTAAGTCCTCGCATTCGCACACGTATATTCTTGGCTGTTGTTGGAAATTATACTAATGCGCTTAATAGTCTCTATTCTCCAAGCCTCTGGGCAAGTCTTTCGTGCAGTATGAGAAGCGCGAGAAGACCGAGAAGGCATAGATGAATCTGGAACTGCAGTTGCCCAGGCAGAACAGCAACAGAAAAAAAATACAGGATGGCAGACTGTCAACATTGGCCCCTTACTATACTTTAATGACCTTTTCCGATGTCAGGGCGTTGTAAATTCTCGCCGCGACATTTGTCGTGTCGTCGAATGATTGTACCCCGTTTGTACATTACCTATTTCTATTTTATCACTCCTCATTCCGTGTTTCTCGCACCGGCTGCATATGGTTTCTTTCTATTTCTTTTCTTTCTCTCCTACCATAGAACCATAGCTTGTGTTGATACAGTCGTCCTATCTTAATTGAACACGATTTCAAGACGATCCTTCACGGGTAAATAGTTATAGTACATTGTAAAGAAGACACAAGTCCCATCGGACTTTAATAGATATGTAACAGATATGCAAGAAAAACGCCAATGATTTCAACCATCCTCATCTTCACACACTCTGTCTATGCCTTTCTCCGCTCCTCAAGTCTCTTCTTCGCCCGAACCTCCACCCGTCGTCGTTCACCACCATCCACCTTGTGTCCACGCTTATCCTCCCACATGCCCTCCTGGACACTGATCGTAGCAGCAGTCCCATGGGTCCCCTTAATGGGCTGCAAGAAGGGCCCCATAATCTTGTTTCCGCGGTGGATCTTCATGTGCGCAAACTTCTTCAGCGCGTCAGAGACATGCGTGTATTCCGTTGCGTCCGGCACCAGGTTCACGATGGCATTCTTGAACCCGGGTGTCTGTGTCGCGGACGAAGTGCCGGCGTTGGCCTTGGCCTTGGCCTTGTCGGCTGAGACGGGCACTTCAACTACCCGCAATTGAGCGACGCCGTCTACCACGTGCTCCAGGTCTCCTCCTGGTCCGTGGAGGCCGTTGCGGAACTTCTCGCGCTTCCGGATTAGGTAGCGGCGCGATCGGGCGGGTTCGATGCCTAGCTCGCGGAGCTGGTCTGAGCTGGAGGTGAAGAGTTGGTCCCATGAGGTGATCTTGCTGGAGTGTTTGGACATTTCGCGGCCGATCAGGGTGAGGAAAGTTTGGACGTCTGGGACGAAGGGGGTTGGGGAGGGCACGGCTGGGACGGCGCGGGAGAAGGGGCGGATGAATTGTCGGGGGATGCTGGTTTGGATGATTCGTGAGGGTAGACCTCGGAGGACGGGGTTGCGCATTGCCATGTTGGTTGTAATGGAGGGAGTACTCTCTTCCTCTTCCGATGGGTTGTTTTTTGTGGGTTTTTGTGAACTCTCTTTAAGCGGATTGGGTCCGCGAGAGCGTTGAGGGAGGTGGAGAGAGGGATTGGAGGGAGTTCGGATGTCGTCGAGAGGCCGCGGGTTGTCCGCGTTGAGAAATTTCGGAGGCTACAGGCTGTTCGGGATCAACAATACTCCGAGCTCAAGCATTCTACATCGCCCTTTCATTGCTGCACCACACCTTTGAGCTCTCGTGAATGCATTTTTGATGGTTTGAAGATTCTACAGGTTTATATGCTGGTATCTTTGTCTATCTGATCAAAGGGTGCTCTTCTCCTTCTCTCACCAGGGGCCCGGTCCCCTCCCACCAAAGCTGCAGTCATGGCAGCCTCACCGTTCGCCTCTCGCTCTCCGTCGGTGACCGTGGCGTCCCCCAATACAGCTATTAGGTTGAAAGCATCTGCCGCCCAAGCTGGATCTGGATCGGCTGCAGATATCAAGACTTCATCTCAGCCTAACGGTGAACTCACGGAGCAATTGAATGACTCTGTAGCGCAGAACTATGAAAGAGGTCCTATCCACCCCGCCCCCTCCTCTCACCCGATATGAAGAATGAAGAATGAGGAGCTCGAGACTGACTCCCGTATAGGCAAGAAACTAGGTGAAGGTACATACGCTGTGGTCTACCAGGGACATCGCCGTGACACCGCAACTACTGTCGCAATCAAAAAGATCAAGGTCAATGCCGACTACAAGGATGGACTTGCCATGGACGCCATTCGCGAAGTGAAATACCTCCAAGAACTATCCCACCCGAACGTTATTGCACTCCACGACGTTTTTTCCAAGAACGAAAATCTTCATTTGGTGCTAGAGTTTCTTCCTGGAGGTGATCTGGAGATGCTCATTCGAGATCAAAACATTCAGTATGGTGCTGCGGATATCAAGGCGTGGATGGGCATGCTTGCGCGTGGGGTATGGTTCTGTCACGAGAATTTCGTGCTGCATCGAGATATCAAGCCGAACAATTTGTTGATTGCGGCGGACGGCGAAGTCAAACTGGCTGATTTTGGTCTGGCCCGGTCATTTGCTGATCCTTATCTCAACATGACCCACCAAGTGATCACTCGCTGGTATAGACCCCCGGAGTTACTCTACGGGGCCCGACAGTATTCAGGTGCAGTGGATGTCTGGTCGATGGGGATGGTTTTTGCGGAGTTACTGTTGCGCGTTCCCTTTGTAGCAGGCAACTCCGATCTGGATCAAATTTCCAAGATCTGCGAGGCCTTCGGCACTCCGACCGATGACAATTGGCCCGGTGTCTCACAGCTACCTAATTATATTCCAACGGAGAGCAGTCAAATCATTCCGACATCTGGGCGGGACTTTTTCCTACGGCAATTCCCTACCGCTGGCCCGGTGGGTGCCGATCTGCTGATGTCAATGTGTGCGTTAGACCCTCGAAAACGAATTACTGCACTTGAGACTCTGCGGCATAGCTGGTGGACTATTGATCCTCAGCCGACCAAGAATGAAGATCTTCCACGGAAACGTAAATCCGCCGAGAAGAAAATGGCGGATGATTTGAGCCGACGCGGCGGCGAGGTTGATGATAGTCCATTCAAGAACGCGGCACGACAACTGGATTTCGGCGCGATGAAATAATGACCAAAACACCAATTTACACCAATTATCAAATCTATTTCCCGAGGGGAGAGAGTGGATCTCCGTAATCTGTTTCTTTTTTTGCTTTTTTTCCCGGCTCCTCATTTTCTATTGTCCTGTTGGGCGCCGTATCAATTCTATTCTATATGCATGGCCAGATAGTGCCGCAAGACGCATGCATATGCATGGACTATTCGCTGCCCAACCTTGTCTTGAATGACAGCTCAGGCGAACCAAAGAGAGTGAAACTCTGAAACTCTCGACGTCTGGAAGAGATGTCAACCCCGTCTCCCGCACGATCCGCTACCTGTCATGTAGCACTGTTCACTAGAGGCCCAGTCCCACTGCAGGCTATCACTCCTACCACTCCGACTCCGGCAGACTCCCTGTGGGGGGAAAGGGAAAAGAGAATTTCATGCTTTCCCTGCATCCCCTTGCATTTACCGGCATCCATTGTCCACTCTCCTTCATCACTGGCTGTGATGTGTTGTATCCCACTCCTACAGAGGACACATTTACGTGAATTGTGTGTGACTGTGACTTGAAAATGGGATAGGAGACAGGGTGAAATGAACCTTTATCACGGGTGGGGGCACCTTTTTAAGGAGGATCAACGGTTCCAGGTTCGATTCGCACATGGCATCCGAGGGGTTCCTGACCAAAGATCCAAATAATCGACAAGGGTCCACAGGGGGGTGGAGGAGGAAAGGTACCTGAACAATGCGCGACGGTCATTCGCCCCCTTTTTCAGCGGCCCTTGGATACCCCATCCTCGCTCCTCCACTGGGTCGGCAGTCATTGGGTGTGAAGAGCTCCAGCTCTGGGCCTCGAGACCACTCAAGGATGATGGGCCTTGACTCCTTCGAGACTTAGACTGTGATTGTCCATTTTAGCACCACGCCATACCCTCCCAAAACAGCCCCTTTTCTCCGTGCGTGCAAATGTACAACCCGGGTCTGGTCCGGTCTGGTCTGTGTCTGTCTGTGTCTGGGGGGTAACAGAGGAGATGGAGGGGAGACACGAGAGGGAGAAGGAGAAAGAGAAGGGACCTGCGTCACGCAAGTACTAGATCAATACAGGGGAAGCACAAGCAGAAATTGAACAATGTACTTGATCTTGGTAAATAATTAGAGTACTGTTAAGTAGTCAAGAACTAATAAACACAATTCTTTCTTACGCGGGGGAAACCCGATCCTGTCTCCAACTTCCGCTTCCTTCACTCTCTCTTCTTCCTCTTCACCTATCTCTGTGTCTTTTTTTCCTTTTTTCTCCCCAAGGTTCGCAACGGCCTGCGGAAGTGGCCCTGGTCGAAAGTCTCGCGCGCGTGCCCCGTCGTGATCGCAACGCATGCTCTGAAGCAGTACGTATCTCATATCTGAGTTTATGAAAAATCATCGTCCACATAAACAACCACGGCCACAACCACAACAATCTTTCTGCCTTCATATTCTTTATATCTGACTATTTCCATCTGGAACGACTAGACTGGCCTGGCCAGAAATCACAAACATAAACACAACAGAGCCAACTCCCCCGCCACCAGCGCTGTTTGTTTAATCTTGCCCGCATGTTGCGCCTTCGCCTTCGCAATCACCATCACCTTCATATTCCCCCTTCCCTAAATTAAAGATCGGGCGATCAATTGCGCCCAGTCGATAGATCATAATGGCCTCCACAACAACACTTCCTCAACCGTCACGACCGGTCACCAACCCCCCAACAGGCTCGCTGCCACCGCTTCCAACTCCCAAACCCCGGAGGAGTCTCCCCACTGCCGACACGAGGGCCGCGTCTCCCTATCAACCATCCAAACTACGAACTCCATCCACCCCCAAACCATCCCTCCGCTCGCCCCTCGTCAGTTCCAACTCCACATCCAATCTGAGTACCGTCCGTTCAGCATCCAGTGGCCGTGCACCCAGCAGCCCCGACAAATCTCTCCGCCGCACCATCAGTATCGCCTCATTCCCACAACCACCCAAGGCCGGAGGCAGTCGTCCATCAACCGCATCATCTGTAACTGGCGTCCCCTCTTCCGGTTCCATGAATACCTCGAAACCGAAACGAGGCTCGCGCCTCAGTACTGGAACTACCAGTAGCTATCGCAGTTCGAAAACACCCTCATTGCTGAATGGGAGCGCAGATGGGAAGTCTATTTTGGCGGATGCGCGGGATCCTGAGGCTTCGCCTGGTCATAGCCGGAGTTCTTCGGCTCAGGGCTCCTGTTCGACTAGTGCGACTACGTTTGATGATGCGGATGACGCGGGCACCGCAAAGGGAGGCTCCAAGCCGAAGGAAACTAAAGGCAATGTCATTGTCAGTGTGCGTGTGAGGCCTGATACCTCCATGGGTGAAACTTCTCGGAGTCACGGCGAGTGGTCGGTCGAGGGACGTCAAAGTCTTGTCTCTTACCGAGGCAAAGAAGGGGGAGACTATTATTATGGTGAGTCTCGATTTCAATTTTGCTTGGTTTTTGCTTTTTTTGTGCCTCTTTAGGCGCGATCGGGTACATTTTGACTAACATCCCATGGTAGATAATGTATTCACCACGCATGAAAACAATGCTAAGGTTTATGATTCGGCCGCGAAACGCCTGGTGCGACGGGTCATGGAAGGGTATCACGGTACCGTCTTCGCTTATGGTATGACAGGAACAGGTAAAACCTTTTCGATGCAGGGAACCGCCACCTCGCCCGGTGTGATCCCCTTGGCTATCACGGATATCTTCTCCTTCATCAGAGAAACTCCCCATCGGGAGTTCCTGCTTCGGGTCAGCTATCTCGAAATTTACAACGAGAAGATTCATGATCTACTATCTGCTTCCATCTCCAACGGCCCTGGAGCTCCGCAACAAGAAGAGATCAAACTACGCGAAGACAGCAAACGCGGTGTCTACGCTACCCCGCTGAAGGAAGAGATTGTGCAAAGTCCCACGCAACTTCTTCGAGTTATTGCGAGAGGAGACCACGCCCGCCGGACGAGCAGCACCCAGTTCAATTCGCGCAGTTCTCGAAGTCATGCGGTGGTGCAGATTGTGGTTGAGAGTCGGGAGCGTGTGCCATCGAACAACGCACAGGATAAGCGAGCTGGAATTGCGCCGGGTGGTGTCCGCGTCTCGACATTGAGTCTGATTGATCTCGCTGGCTCGGAGCGGGCGGCTGATGATAAAGAGCGCCGTACAGAAGGTGCTCATATCAACAAGAGTCTGCTTACTCTCGGTAACATCATCTCCGGTTTATCAGACAGCAAGGATAAGCAGGGTAATTCGGGAGATGCCAGACATCTACCTTATCGAGACAGTAAACTCACACGTCTCTTGCAACCGGCTCTGTCGGGAAACTCACTGGTCAGCATTCTCTGCACGGTCCAGTTGGTGTCCGGAGTCAATGCGAACACCGGTGAAACACTGAATACTCTCAAATTCGCGGCGAGGGCAAAGAACAATATCGTCAGTCACGCCAAACGAGCCGAAGAGGCATATGGTGCTGGCGGCGGTGATGCGGGGAGTCGAGTCTTGCTGGAACGCTATCGAATGGAAATCCAAGCCCTTCGCGGTCAACTTGACTCCCAAGCCAAAGCCCAGGCTGAGAAAGAACTCAAATGGGACGAGCAGCAGTATGAGAAGGAGGCTCAGGCCCGGCACGAAGAACAGGTTCTGGAAATGCAACTTGCTCGCACGGCACTCAAGGAACGAATCGAACATCTCAACCGCCTGATCCTGAGCTCCAAGTCCACGGGCGTAAATAATCATGGCACAATGTCGGCTCTGGGTCGACTATCCCGAATGTCTAGCATCGATAACGGAACACGATCACTCCGTTCTTCCGCAAGCCAGTCTACCCTCGGCGCGGCACACTCCTCCATCCGGCCCATTTCTTTCATGTCTGTTAATAGCAACGACCCATCAGCCGCGGGCCCTTTTGCCGGCGGTTCATTCAACGAGGAAGACGATGACCTGGGCGAATTCGGTGATGGAAAGGCTAGTCTACAGCGTCAAGTTACTGCCTTGCAGGCAGACCTGGGTGATAAGAACCGATACATCTCTACCCTGGAGCGCCGACTCCTTCAGGCTCGACGTTCGAGTCACTCTCGCATGTCGGTGGGCGTGAAGTCGACTACGTCGACTATCGCCGAGTATCCCGATCACGCGGCCCTGTTGCGCGAGAAGGATATGGAAATCAATGAGCTTCGCATTCAACTTGATGATAAGGATCGAATGCTCGCTGCTCTCCGCTCTGCGGCCCGTCACCGTGATCTCGCCGTCGTCACTAGTGACGCGCAGTCTCCTGAGCTGGCTAAAGGCGAGCTGTCAAATAGTACTGCGCCGAATAGTCCGCCCGGGGCTAGTGGGTTGGTACTGGAAAAGGGCATGAGTGCTTCGCCGAGAGTGTTGTCGACGTCGTCGATGGCTTCGAAATTCGGCGATGTGGCGGTGCCTGAGGGCGAGCGGAAGAATATGGATGAGGTTTCGAAAATGCTTGATGAGATGATTCAGGGTCGTGTTGAGAGCGGTCATCTCGAACGTGCTTCGTTTGGTGCTAAAAATCCTCTCTCCATCTCTGATAGTCGGAGGACGTCGACTGTTGAGGTCCCGGGTTTGAAGCCTAGTACGCCTGTTCCTGGGCCTCGGCCTGGGTCTAGGCCTGGATCTGGGCCTCTTCCTGTGTCTGTGTCTGCGGATGGGATCTCTAGTCCGAAATGATGAGGCTATGATTTGAAGAGCCTCTTTGTGTTTATCGTTGATCTGATACCCCCTTTTCTTTTTACTTATATTATGCCCTTCTATGTCTGTTTTTGGATCTGTTTATTTATTCATTTTTTTTTTTCTGGTTTCTATTTTATTTCTGCATTTTTATTCTAGTTGGATATTTTGACGCGGCCTAGCGAGGCAATTGTATTATTGAACCCTTTGATTCTTTTTCAATGACATATGCTTGAACAGGTATTCTCCCATTCCTATGGAATATAAAATATGTAATGTAACTCGTGCAGTGCAGAAATAAAATAACAAATGCAAGCTGACTTCCTCATGCTTAGACGGTAGACCTAAGAAATGATTTCCAGTTCACCTTGTCTATCCTTAGCATATACATCTTTCCACTGATCCCACAATCGCTGAAGTTCCTGCACATATCGAGAATGCAACTCATCTATGTACTGATCATCAATCTTATCCCGATTACGCTGCTGCATAACAGGAATCGGACGACCCGCAACGATATTCAGGGGCCGACGATACGGCATCAAGCCAACGTCATAATTGAAGACGCCGCGCGCGTGGAAAAGCGGAATCGTAAAGCCCATTGTTTGCTTAACCAGCATTTGAACCTTGTGAATAATCGGGTGCGAATCTGAATGCACCTGTTCGTAGAGATCGTTTTCCCCGAATGCGAGGACGGGCACGAGGTCTGCGCCGGTGCGAATGGCTAGCTTGATGAATCCTTTGCGTCGTTTCAGGACTAGGCGGAACGTATGTGGTTGGGCGTTTAGGGATTCTCGCGCTCCCCCAATTACGATTGTGATTGCTCGTCCCATGCCTTCGTTGTTCTTCCCGCCCTTTGTTAGCAGGTTCTCGCAGGATTCGCGGGAGACGCTGGCTAGGCCCATTGCTAGGGCATATTCGCGGTAGAAGGGGATGCGGAAGTTGGAATCGAGTGTTAGGAGGGTGTTTGTTATTCCTGGGAATAGTTTTGAGAAGCCTAGGGCTTCGGTGCCGAATGCGGCGAAGGCGCCGTGGGAGATTATGCCGTGCGGGTGGTAGCCGAATATGTACTTCTTTGTTGGGGGCAGTTCTTCTTCTCGGTGGAGGGTGGCGGGGAAGTAGGAGGCGTAGATTTTCCAGATTGGGAGGAAGCGCAGGAAGTTACTGCGGCCCTTCAGCTCGCCTGATGTGGGTGCGGTTGAGAATAGGGTTATGTAGACCAGGTAGGGGAGGAGGAGGGGCCAGAAGAGTGGGATTGCACATGTGAAGAAGAAGCTGCAGAGAAATATGGCGATTGTAAGAGTGTGGCATAGTACAATGAGGGTTTGTAAACGTCGCTCTAGGCCGACGTTCAGTGGTGCCCAGTGAATGCTGCAAGAGCTGTCAGCTTTGGGGTTCATGAGCTTGGGGTTTGTGAGATTGGCTAATACCGTTTTCTTTCTTTCTTTGTGGTACGGGCAGGCGGCTTATGAGCCGAAGCCACTGGTCTCTGACCAGAAGAAGCGTCCCCGTTCATCTTCTAGAGGTGAGGTCGATGGAGGGTTTGGGGATGGTCCCGCGTTCGCAAGATATCCAGGATGACGTCGGCGTCCCCGCTTAGTAATATGGGCCCATTTAGGGAGGGGCCTACAGAGTATGTATTCCCGGGACTGTTTTATATTCGTCTACTTTAAATGGTTTAAATCAGCGGGGGAAATGAGATAGACAAGCTGAGAAGAAATAAATGATTCGAAATTCCCGTGTGAAAAATGCTCCAAACGCCATCCCGCTAGTGGGTGTGCTCTATATAATGCAAGTCTTGAGTCTACGCTTGTGCGGTTACCCTGAAAATCTGACGGCCGTTAGTCTCGCTTTCTACAAGGACAATAAATCAACTAGTCAATTTAAAGCTTACCTCATTCAATGATTTGTCGTCCATAATGGCCCTCTTCTTCATTGCAATATGTCGGCTCCGGAAGGCTTGTCTCATGGGGAGTCGCTCTCGTGTCGCAGCTGGAGACGATACAACCGCCGGCTTCTCTGTGGTTTCGGACACATGCTTAGGCAAGTCTTCGACAGCTTCGCTCGCGGACTCGGTTTCATCGGCGTCTGCCTTTCTCTTCTTGGACTTCTTCTTTTTCTTTGACTCGGATGAGCTGTCGGCATCGGTGGATTTGTCTTTCTTCGACGACTTGGACTTGGATTTCGATTTGTCTTTCTTCGACGACTTGGACTTCGACTTGGACTTTGAGTCGCTGGTGGATTCGATGTCCTCGCTGGAATCCTGGTCACTTGCTTTCGCCTGGTCTTTCTGCTTCAACCTCTGCTTCTCCTCCTCTGCCTTCCGTTCCGCTTCCGATAAAGTTTCCACCTTTTCCTGAGCCAATAGACCCCCGCGAACGAATCGAACTTCCGGGAATTTCAACGCAACATATCGGGCCAATTTGACATCGTCTCTTTTGCGCTCTAATTTTTGTAATTCTGTATCCGATTTGCCGTTGAGTCGGCCCAAGAGACCCTTGAAGGCATCGAGACCCGTTGCCTCCATGGCCGCCTTACCCCCACGAGCGCCGAGGCCTAGTGTGTCGTCTTTGATTGTCACTTTGATGTGGGAGGTACTGGCGGAAGTCAATAGATCAGCGTGCGCCGCATCTTTGGCACCCAGACGATTTCCCGGGGCCCAGCCCTGAGCGCTCATAATGCGGTGGCCGAAGCCTGAAGTGGACCGCGCCCATTGCGTATTGTTGGGATCATTGGAGATCTTGGTCCTCCTGATAGGGATTAGAAATAGTTCAAGTTATCTGGCGTAAGATGCACATACTTCTTGGCGGCGGCTAATCCCATTATGACGAGAGATGGCTGTTGGGAGAGGGAGATTAGAATGTTTTCAGTCCTCCAAAAAGTCGGGGCAAAAAACCTTGGGAACTCTAAAGTTTCTCATTTTTTGCGATAGCTGAGTCATCCGCTCCGATAAGGGGACTGCACGACCACAACTCTAGCCACATGTTGCGGATTACGTAACTCGTGGCGGGCCTCAGCCGCAGCTGGGCCACTTGGAGGTTGATGGTGAAGTCAACTTGGGAGTATCAACATATTTCCCCCCAATTTTCACAATTGTCTCACCTTGTCTCCTTGGATATTTGATTCTTTCGACTATCCGGCTTTGGAATAATCCTGCGACAGCTCCCTGCGCCACGCATGGAATCACAGCCATTGAGATAACGTTATTGGGCAACTGGCCCTTAGTATCTGGCAGTGCGTTGAGGTAGATCGCGGGGCAGACTTCCGATTTCATTTTCCACGCCATGCTCAATCTTCAGGTGCTCTGTCGAGACCAGCCTCAACGGAAAATTGCGTTGGTAACTACAGACCATGCTTTGGTTTTTCATTACAGTGACACCGGGACCGGACCCAAGACCGCACCTCGTTGTCAGGTTGAATTCTCCAATGTTTCGTCTGTGGATCTCGACGGATATCGCCGTATAGGAGCTGGCCATGGAACTCTTGGTATGATCACACTCGGCGACGATGTCTTCGTCTGTGTGGTCACTGGCTCTTCGGAAGCTGCCACCGTCAGGCCGGGAGAATCCGTTTCGCGAATCGATAATGTAGACTTCTGTGCGTGATTTTTCATTCTTTTTTATTTTATTTTATTTTATTTTTTTTGGTCTTTCCTCCATCTCTGACTGATAATTCCAGATTGTCTTAATCGCTCAGAATATGAGTTTGGTCTGGACTATGAAACTAGCGCGCAATTCGCGGCCGAAGATCGAGAGGGGAAAGACATAGTCACAGAACATCCCTTCCTCGCTCTAAAGAAGCTTCTTGGAGATGGCAGCTTTTACTACAGTCTAGACTTCAATCTTACTGATCGTCTACAAGATCGGTAAGGTTCAACTCCCAATCTAAAAAGAGACCTCTCTTAGTTAACTCGACCTCAGCTCGGATAAATCAGCGGCGTTTGATATCGACTCTCTCGATGAAGATATGCTGTGGAACTCGTACATGATACACCCTCTTCTTCTATTTCGCAGCCACTTGCCGCCTTCAGAGAAGGCCCAGTTGGATGCATCTCAGCTGTTGACCTGTGTCATCCGAGGATATGCCAGTACTTTGAAGATTCCCTCAACAGTCCCGATTCTCCCACAGCTACGAAGCAAATTTCCTTCTCTGTTATCCATCATCTCCCGTCAATCCTCACGGCGTGCTGGCACGAGATTCAACTCACGGGGAATCGATGATGATGGCAACGTAGCCAACTTTGTCGAGACCGAGGTGACCCTCTGGATGCCTCCAGGTATTGCATTTTCGTACGCCCAAATTCGCGGCTCGCTTCCCATCTTCTGGGAACAAACCCCAGGCTTAATTCCGGGACAGCAAAAGATTGAAATTACCCGATCAAGCGAAGCGACGCAGCACGCCTTTAACAATCACTTTGAAACTCTTGAACATGCTTATGGGGCAGTCCACGTCGTCAATCTCCTCAGCGAGCTTAGATCCGGAGAAGCGGAGTTGTCGGCTAAATTTCGACAGCATATTGCGCGCAGCTCTCTCCGTCAGAAGGAAGGCTCCCTCAAATCCGCACATCATAGTCTTCTGCGGATGACGGAGTATGATTTTCTTGCGGAGACGCGTGGCCCGGCTGGATACGAAGCTAGTGGTCAGATCAAGTATGAGTTGACAGACTCGTTAGACGGGTTTGCTTATTTCCTTTCTGAGGATAGCCCTCGTCCTGCTGCGTCTATTCAAAGTGGAGAAACTACCGCGCCTATTTCTTCGGTGATCTTACAGCAGGAGGGTGTTTTCCGAACCAACTGCCTGGATTGCCTAGACCGAACGAACCTTGTTCAAACTATAATCAGCTCGATGGCACTTGAATCTTTCATATCCCACCAGGGTGGCAGGCTTAGCTCAGAACTTCAAATGCGACATTCAACCATATGGGCAGATAATGGCGACGCACTTTCGAAGATTTATGCAGGCACTGGAGCTCTCAAGTCATCTTTCACCCGCCACGGGAAGATGTCCCTGGCTGGGGCTCTTGCAGATGTTCGGAAAAGTGCGACGCGGTTGTATGTCAACAATTTCACCGACAAGGACAGGCAAAACACAATCGATATTCTTCTAGGCCGCTTGGCAAATCAAATAGCCGTTCATCTCTATGATCCAATGAATGACCTGGTCACCGAAGAACTGAACCGACGAGCTTCGGAATACTCTTCGACCAAACATACTCGAATGTGGATTGGCACGTTTAACGTCAATGGCCGTGATGCGGGTCCAGGCTCTGACCTTTCCCCGTGGCTGTTCCCTGACGAAGCTGAGCCTCACGAGGAGCCTACGATTTTTGCTGTTGGGTTTCAGGAAATCGTGGACTTGAGTCCCCAGCAGATCATGTCTACGGATCCTGGCACGCGCAAAGTTTGGGAGCAGGCGGTGCAAAACTGTTTGAATAAGCGCTCGCAAATGAATGGAACTAGCAATTATGTGTTACTGCGAAGTGGGCAGCTTGTCGGTGCCGCCTTGTTGATCTATGTCAAGGCAGATGCTCTGAAGGACATCAAGAATGTCGAAGGTACCGTCAAGAAGGTGAGGATTCATTTCCCTTTCCCCATATTTGTCCACGTCTATAGTGCTCCAACTAACCATCTTGCAGACTGGTCTTTCTGGAATTGCTGGAAACAAAGGTGGCTGTGCCATTCGCTTTGATTTCTCCAACACAAGCATCTGCTTTGTGACAGCTCATCTGGCAGCCGGGTTTGCAAATTACGATGAACGAAATAGAGACTATGAAACGATTGATCGCGGACTACGATTTCAGAAAAATCGTTCCATCGCCGATCACGACACGGTCGTTTGGCTTGGTGATTTCAATTACCGCATTGGACTAAACAATCAGATTGTGAGAGACCTTGTCTCACAACGTCATTTTCAGAAACTCTACGACAATGACCAGGTATGCTCTTCCTGATTTCTCTTCCAAGGAGACCCAGACTAATATCGGTGCGTGTGAAATAGTTGAATCTACAAATGATTGCCGGTAGAGCTTTCCAGTTCTACTCAGAAGGACCCATCACATTCGCGCCAACATACAAATATGACATAGGAACTGATCACTACGATACCTCGTAAGAAATTCCCCCTTCCTACATCCATCCTGTCGAAACCAGACCACTCATCTAACCTCCCCTCAGCGAAAAATCCCGTATCCCCGCATGGTGTGACCGCGTCCTCTGGCGCGGCGCCAACATGCGCCAAACACAATACAACATCGCCGACCTGCGAATATCAGATCACCGTCCCGTCTTCGCAACCTTCGACTGCCTAGTCGATGTAATCGACCACAATCTGAAAGATAAACTCCGCCGCGAACTCTACACTCAAAAACAGCGCAACGCTCTCTCCGACTCGGTCAGCCTCCTAGACCTCGATGATGAAGATCCCCAAGATCCCATCGCTATTGCTCCCGGTTTACCGCCTGCTAGCTCGGATCGGAGTAGATGGTGGTTAGATAATGGTTAGTTTGCACCAATTGAATTGGGCCTGATTGATGTTCTAACGGACGATGTTAATGGTGTTGTTCTAGGCATCCCCGTCAAAGCAACCCTAAAACCACCCCCAAACACCCTCCCAAACCCAAATCGCACCTCAAACCCCTTCACCTCAGACGCGGAACCAGACTGGATTTCTATTCCCCAGCCTAGGGATAAAGATAAAGCTAAACAAGCACCAGCCCCTCCCCCGCGCCAGGCTACCTTCGACAGCGTGAAGTCAGCGACGTCAGAGACGTCAGATACGTCGAAGAAATCGAAGTCCCCGCCGACGATTCCGCGGAAACCGATCTCGCTTTCGCAACGTAGTGTGTCCGGGTCGAGTTATCGTGAGAAATCGAACGTGGCGGGCCAAAAATCGTCGGCATCTGAATCCGGGTTGGCGGAGCAGTCGCAGTCGCCGGTTGGCACGACGGATCTCCTTGGTGATAGTGATAATACTGGGGAACAGATTGGGTGGAAACCGCTTCTTCCTCAGCGGTAGGTTATGTTTGGAGGGCATGTTTACAGTCTGAGGTAGAGAGAAGGGAGTAGCCGTGATGGTGGTGGTGTTTACTTTAGTTCTAAATATATCACTTTACGAGGGCAATGTGTTTGGTTCTTTCGAGTAGAGTTCATTTCGTAATAGTATATATGTATCTGCAATTCATCGATTCATCACTTCTTCACTTCTTCAGACGGCATTGGAGGGGGTATGTCCAGTCCAGTCCAGTCCAGCCTAGTCCGCAAGACATTTTCCCAACGGGTTTGCTTTGCTTTGCCTTGCTTTTTGCTTGGCGCATCTGTTCCCTTGTGGATCAGGGCTGGTCGGGACTGGGACTGTAGGTGAGATCGTATCATAGGCCAAGAGATATGGATTCTCAGTTCAAGATCTGCGGTATACCGGGCTTCTTCTCTTCAATCATCATTGCTTCCCCTTGGAAAAGTTGATGGCGAGACTCCGGATGACCGGGACAACGGACTTTAGCGTAGCTATAGAGGGAAACGAGACTTGGCTAGTTCGCATGGAATACTTGATTCCCATGTGTTCAGCCACTTTTCGTAGAGTGTATGACCTAGGAAGCTGGGGCTGGGGCTGGAGCTGCAGCTGGAGCCGCTTCGGCCTTCTTGGCAGGCGCTTTTCTGGGAGGCTTCCGGCCACCCATCATCCAACTGGCGAAACCACCCGGCTGGCCAGCGTTGGGGCTTTTCTTCTTGGGGGCTAGAGAGATGTTTATGTTAGCCTTCTTTCGAGCAGTGATTGATATAGGGTAGGTTCTGGAAACTCACGTGGCTTCTTGGGCGGCTCCGCTGCGGGAGGAGGAGCGGCTTCCTTGGGAGGTTCGGCGGGAGGGGCATCCGCAGGAGATTCGGGCTCTTTGGGCTTTTCAGGGATGGGCCACATGTGCATGGTAATACTCCAGTCGGGTTCGATGACTGTGTCCCACACCTGGGGGAGGATGATATCGCCATTCGGGCCTACCAGATCATAATGCCCCTCTGCAACGTGTGGTCCAATGACTTCGATGTGCAGGAAAGCCTGTTTAATCAAATCCTCCATACCCTAAGAGACGCGATATGTTAGCGATGATTCAGATATGCTTCGCTCCAGTTCATCTTATTCTTACCTGCCATGTCGCGCAGAGCTCAAAGGGAAAGCTGAATTTTCTTCCCACTGCATCCTTAAACTTGATAGGCTTCTTCTTCTCTGGAGGAGGCTTAGCGGCAGCCTTTGCTTTTTCGGCCGCTTCCTTCTCAGCCTTTTCCTTTTCGGCTTTCTCCTTCTCGGCCCTTTCGGCCTCTGCGGCTGCGGCTGCGGCTGTCACTGCTTCTGCAGCTGCAGCTGTTGCGGCGGCGGCAGCTTCCGAAGCGGCAGCCGCAGCGGCCTTTTCGGCCTCCTCCTTAGCTTTCGCAGCCTCCTCCGCTGCTCTTTTTTCGGCATCCGCTCGGGCCAGCGCAGCAGCCTCTCCGGCGATTTTCCTATCATGAGCGAGTTGCGCTTCACGGGCGGCGGCGGCGGCGGCCTCTGCCTCAATTGCGGCGATCCTATCGGCCTCTTTCTTTTCCCGCTCAGCACGCTCGTCCATGATGAGTTTCTCAAGCCGTGCGATTGCCTCATCCTTTGCGGCGTCGGCAGGCGGTGGGGCGGGAGTTGGAGCGGGGGCGGGAGCGGGAGATGCTGCTGCCGGAGCAGGAGTAGGAGCAGGGGGCTCGGGCTGGGCAGCTGGGGAAGGGACTTGTTGGAATTGTGGGAAATAAGATTGCGGCATTGCAGCCATAATGGCGTATGGATCGCGAGGGTAGTTGTAAAATGCGGGATTGTGTCCGTAGGGCACCATCTCGTGCTGGAAAGGCGATGCGCCGAATGGTGACGCCGCGCCGTGCATGCCCATGTGAGGCGGCATTGGTTGTTGGGGGTTGCGCGGATCAAGGCCGGCGTGAGGAGGCGGATGGGAAGGGTGTCGTGAGTGCCTTGGGTCTTGCGCATAGAATTGATGCATCGCAGCCTCGGGATGACCCTGATATCGAGGATCATATGGGTAGCCATACTGCCGAGCGCCGGGCTCGCCACGTCGGACGAGCTCGCCGTTGGGATTCGGATAGCCAGCATGGGCGCCTGAAGGGTATCCGGGGAAACCTTGATTGGAAGCGGCTGCGCTTGGTGGATAGTTGGGTGCGGGAGCGACTGGGGGAACTTGCGGCCAGCGGGGGTCGCGGGGGTCGCGAGGTTCGCGAGGGGGGCGCGAATACTGGGGGTGAGGAGCATATTCATCGGACTCACTCCCGACAGACTCTGGGGAAGCCGTCTGGCGACGGCTCCCTCGAGCCGAATAGGATTCCATGTGTTGGCGACGCGATGTTGGGCGACGGGCCGAACCCGAGCGCGAACCGTGGATCGAATGACTGTGACTGCGGTGTGATGTTCTTGGTCGAGATGCTGAATCGGAGGGTTTTATATTATCCTCCGGATAGGACACATCTGCCCAATCGTCATATTCCGGATCATGGCTTCCTGGGATCGAAGGCGCAACAACATGCACACCCGAGGAACCTTCCTCGTCCGACAGGAAATCCTCGTCGTCCGGATCTCCTAGACGTCCAATCGAGATGCTGTACCTGAATGAGAGGAAACGGACCCGTCAGCGGTGGGATGGAGGGGTACAGAGGAGGAGAAAGGGGAGGAGGGGGGGAAGAGTAGGAAAGGGGGAGGAATCGGAGAAAGGGGAGATGAATATGTAAGAAAGGGAGGGAGGGAAAGGGAGCGGGAGAGGGTAGAGAGAAGAGAGGGGGAAGGGCCAAAACATACGTCATAGAGGTAAAGCCTCTAGTCTATAATGGGGATTTGATATAGAATGCGAAGATGACCCTCCCGCATAAAACAAGCGAGGAGGGTTGAAGGGGTTGTGGTTGGTGTGAAAGTTGAGTTGAGTTGTGGTGGTGGAGGTGGTGGTGGTGCAA
The DNA here is from genome assembly GCA_023626415.1 of Penicillium sp. S1701. Lineage (NCBI taxonomy): Eukaryota > Fungi > Ascomycota > Eurotiomycetes > Eurotiales > Aspergillaceae > Penicillium > Penicillium sp. S1701. Next base: position 149,212 of record JAMAGY010000060.1, read on the forward strand.
ATTGTGGTGTTCTTTTTTTTATGGCAGACGCGGGGGGGTTCGCATTGACTCTCAGCCCCGCCAGATTGAGGATGTCCCTTGCTTGATTGTGAACACGGGGACAGAGTTAGACAGAGTTAAACAGAGTAGTAATAGTAATATATACTAGCACTAGATAATGTGAAAAAGGCCAAAAAGAAAAAAAGCTATAAGAGGGACCAGCGGCGGATTTTGAAGTGTGGGAGTGCCCGACTATGATTTTTTATTGGGCTGAGTTGGGCATACGTGTAACAGTATAGGGCAAGGCAGGATACTGTAGGTACTGCTCTTTTAATGATTATTTTAATTACTACACATTCTTTTCTCTGCATCTGATGCTTTGGGCATCAGAGTGCCCAATCATGGTCAACCGGAGACTTGTAGAACGATCCAGAATTCAGAGTCATCGATGTACGATGCGAGATGCAGGGTGGATCCAAGCGATCCCGCAGGTGAGGACTGGTGCAATTTGGTCTAGGCCATTTTCCATTGACAACTGGCATATTAGAGGGTATCCACGGGAGTATTTCATACAGGTACAGGAGGGGGAGGCGGCAAAAAAAAGAAAAGAAAGAGGAAAAAGAAAAAACACGAAACAACACACTATGAAGCAAATCGGTTCAGCAACTCTTTGGCCGCAATCAGCTCACTGCGACTCGATGCCCAATGCTGATCATCGACCGATCGAGACTGGACGATCTCCCCCAGTCGCTGGAGAGCAAAGCGCTTCAACTGGTCGAGGGTCTTCCTAGATGCTGCTGCCGGTTCCGAGGCACGTTCGTCGGCATACCCATTCTCGATCATTCGGGAGGTTGCCTGGAAAAGTGACAGGTTAGCAAAAAGGTCAGGCGGAAACATTCTACGCTAAACATACCAGGATCAATCCATAGAACCCTCGCAAGTAGTCGTCGCAAAGTTCAATGCTCCGGCAGAAATGCTGCACCGACTTGCTCGCAAGTCGGGACGCGTCACTATCAGAGGACGAGGAGCTGACATACAGCAGCTCACCGAGACGGGCGTGGATCTGCACGTTAATCAGAATCTGACAGGCAGGATAGAAGATAAAAATAGGGAAAAGAGCATACATTCCAAGAATTAGGCGCAATTAGCAGCGCTTCCTCGAGGCTGAAAATTGCTTGGGAGCCCAGTCCTTGGGATTGGTATAGATCGGCCAGTTCACACCAGGCTTCAGCATCGGTTGGTAAGGCGTCTAATAGTTGGAGAAGGGCAGCAATCGCATCGGTGGGTCGGTCGAGGGAGCGTAGTAGGGCTACTCGCCGCTTCATGATGGGCTGATGAGGTGACTTGTTAGGCGAGGAAGACCCCGGTAAAAAGCAGAGATGGAACCAGAACGAACCACATTGACTGGATTTTCCGACAAAATCTTCTCGTATTCCTCGCGACACTTTTCTAGAGCTGCACGATCCTTGGCGGTTGCCTCCTGGTACAAACCGCGGAGCCCCATGACTCTCTCGTTGGCTGGACCGAATCGGTGACTGAGACGGTTTAGGCATGCTTCTGCGGACTGGTCATCGCCCGTCCGGAGACAGGCAAGAAACAGCTGTTCGATCTGACTATATTCCTCCGCCGTACCGGTCGATGATGCACTCGCTTTCGTCGGATTGGGGCCCAGGATGGCCGGGGCCTGTTGGGCCAGGTGTAGTGCAGAGATCAGGTCGGACCCATTGACCTCGCGAACGTTGACAGGGGCACCCATCGTGAGTCAGAGGTGCTAATGTGAGATTGAGAGAGGTATTGAGAAGGAGAGAGCTGTGAGAAGGTCTAGGTAGTCCACGGTGTTAACGGGCTTGGCCATCCATGGTGGAGCCGCGATACACGGTCCCGTGATTCTTATCGTTCCCCACGTAATCGCATCACTTGGGAGCTCCAAGTGCCAGCAGCAGCAGCCCACCGCGGTCTTCCTCCATCAGTCACGCAGCAAAGGCTGCGGTGAGGCTCATTATTCAATTGGAACTTGCATTCACTCGCCGAGTGATTGTACATACACGATGTAAGGCTCATATCATACCCGGCATCAACATCCGCTTCCGCTCGGCGCTTTTCTAATATGATCTCCGTGATATCTACAGGTTCGAGAAATCCCTCTATGACCTGATCAAAGGTCTTCGAAACAATAAAGGAGCCGAAGATGAATATATTCAGAATTGCCTTCGCGAATGCAAGGCCGAGATCAAATCGCAGGATATGGGTAGGCGCCACTGTGTCCCACCCCACCAACTACCAGGACGGGATATAACTGAACCTATGCGCAGATAAAAAGGCTACGGCGCTTCTGAAGCTCATTTATCTGGAAATGTTTGGATATGACATGTCGTGGGCCGCTTTCAACGTCCTGGAGGTTATGTCGTCGGCAAAATATCTTCAGAAACGAGTCGGTTACCTAGGAGCCGTGCAGAGCTTCCGGCCGGACACAGAAGTCTTGATGTTGGCGACCAACATGCTCAAAAAGGTCTGTTTCTAGTCCCTCCCTGAGACTGGAGCTTCACTCGGTCCTGGGCAGCTTCTCTTCTCCGAGATTTCATTCCAGCTTACTCTTTCGCAGGACATCGTGTCGCCTAACATCCCCGCGTTATCATTACCGCTAGCCACACTGCCACATATCATCACATCGTCGCTTTCCATGTCTTTGCTTCCCGACATTCTATCTCGTCTTTCGCATTCCAATCCCGCGGTCCGCAAGAAGACAATCGTCTGCCTCTATAGAATCTCGCTAGTATACCCCGAGGCATTGAAATTGGCATGGCCCAGGATAAAGGATCATCTTATGGACGAACAGGAAGATAGCAGCGTTACCACAGCAGCGATCAATGTCGTATGCGAGCTTGGCTGGCGACGCCCTCATGATTTTCTTCCTTTGGCACCTCGGCTTTTTGAGCTACTCGTGGACAGTGGCAATAATTGGATGGCTATCAAAATCATCAAACTGGTATGTCTGATTTATTTCTATTCGGATTCGGTACCAAGAACCAACCCAGATTCTGACCCGCTTAGTTTGCGACTTTAACACCCCTCGAACCACGACTTACACGGAAGCTTCTACGGCCGCTGACGAATATCATCCAAACCACTACGGCTATGTCCTTGCTTTACGAGTGCATCAATGGTATTATTCAGGGAGGCATTCTCGATGGCGAGGATAATCTGCAAGAAAGAGACGATGTTGCCAGTCTCTGCGTTGGCAAGCTCCGTGGCATGATTGTCATAGACTCGGATCCCAATCGTAGGTTCTCCCATCCTTTCAATCTCCGCACAAATTCCTGACCGGTTTCAATAATATAGTGAAATATGTTGCTCTGCTTGCATTGAATCGCATCGTCGCAACACACCCAATGCTCGTATCTGTGCAGCAGGATGTCATTATGGAGTGCTTAGATGACGCGGATATATCGATCCGATTACAAGCTCTGGAACTCGCCGCTGGAATGGTCACTAGCGATAACCTCCAGGAAGTGGTAAATCGTCTCATCGAGCAACTTCGATTCGCCCCGCCCTCATCCCCAGCAGAGCCGTCCGGTGATGGAGACGAGGAAGAACTCGACGAAAGAAACGGACCCAGTGTCGGGCCCCTACCAAATGACTATCGAACCGAGGTAGTTCATCGGATTCTCGACATCTGCTCACAGAACAATTACTCAGAAGTTGAGGACTTTGAGTGGTATGTCAATATTCTAGTCCAGCTTGTGCGCCTCTTGCCATTATCAGAGACGGATGACTACTGGAACCCGTCCAATTCCAGCCAAGAGCCTCTGAATAATCTTCGGACGACTGCGGCATTCCGCATCGGTGCGGAAATCCGTAACATTGCGGTCCGAGTTAAAGGAGTACGCATGGAAGCGTGCAGAGCTGCTGAATCTCTATTGCTCATTGATAATCGACCCCTTCTCTTCCCTGTTGGCTCAAGCGTTGGTGATGACGTTCTCGGCCCTGTTGCCTGGGTTGTTGGTGAATATGCAGAAGATCTTCGGTCCCCTAGCCGGGCCTTGCAGTCCTTGATTGATGCGGGCAATGGGTCTTTGCCCGCTAAGACTCTTCAGCTGTTTTTGCAGGCGATTCCGAAGGTCTTCATCCAAGCAAACAGAGACTGTGAGTCTCGAAACACTTGGAAAAGCGAAATCTCTCTTCTTCTGGCCCGCGTGGTCGAATTTCTCGAGTCATTGGCAGCCCACCCAGACCTGGATGTGCAAGAACGCGCCATCGAGTTTTTAGAAGTACTTCGCTTGGGCGCTGATGCATTGCGCGAAGAGACACAGGAGGTGCCATTCCTGATTACTTCTGTTATTCCGAGCTTGTTTATGGGCTTAGAGTTGAAGCCCGTTGCGTTCAATGCGCAGAAGAAGGTGGTGCTGTCTTCCAGTCTACGATTGGATGAGCCTTTCAACGATGACTTGCCCAGTTTATTCGATCGTGTCAATGGCTCCCTGTCCGATTCGAATTACCACGGCTTGCAGGATTTCTATTACATTCAAGAACCTTCTCCGCCTGCCAATAAGCCACTTCACGATCTCACCACCGCGGCTAGCTACTTGGATACCTCATACAAGAACGCCATTGGCGGTTCGCCTTATCAGCCTGCTTCCGATAAGGAGAGGGCTGAACGGCGGCAACGGTATCAGGAAGACCCGTTCTATATTGCTCCTGTTGGTGTGTCTTCTGGTACATCTACGCCATCGCGTGATATGCTTGGTCCCTCTCAGGACGACTTCGATATTGACAACATCCCCATCGTGGACTTGAAACTTGACGAAGGGGCAAATAGCCAGTCCCGTCGTGGGGAAGTTCCGGAAATCCGGAGACACCATAAGCGGATGGAGGTTGCTGGAGATGAAACCTTGGGCATTGACGATATTTCCTCGCCGGTGGATTCAGCGAGGGGTCATATAGGTGGATCTGGCAGACGTGCTTTGCTTGGGGTCGATTCTAGTACGCTGGGACAGCCGGGCGGCAATGGGTATCAACAGTCTACATCTGCAGGGGACGAGGGGGAATTGGAGATGAGAGAAGCGATGAAGAATGTTGAGCAGGTGCGGTTGCGGATGCAGAGGGCGTCGGAACGAATCGAGTTAGAAGGGACGCCGGATGAAGGGACGATGGTTAAAAAGAAGAAGAAGAAGAGTAAGAAGACTGAGTCTACTGCGGGCGAGACGGGGGATAAGAAGAAGAAGAAGAGGACTCCTCGTGAAGATCAACCTCAATAGTTTAAATGGTATAATACAAAATTTCTCAGTCAATCCCATCCATCCTATCCCTGTATCTGTATCTGTATCCAGGAGTCTCCATCGCCGTGTAGATCTGGGTCGTACAAGTGTGGCGTGTGATAGGGGGAACGATGCGCGTGCGCGTCGGAGATCGAGATCGAGATCAAGGAGGGATAACACCGAGAATGAACGGATGGCGCGGGGGTATCTTTTTCAAATCGAAGTTGTGTTGCTTTTAACCAGTAATACGCGAGAACATCGAGGCAATGGTTGACCAGAGCTCGGGGATAACCTTCAGAAGCTCCAGGAGGAGACCACCGCAGACGACGAAGGCGAGAACAACTATGATTCGGCCGGTTAGCGTGTGCGTAACGTAGCGTAGCCTATAAGAGGACTCGATTGAATCACGTACCAACCCAACCCGCGGAGAGTGGTGACTTGGTCGCCTGCTTAGGCTTCGTGGTCGGAGCTGCTCTGCCGCGCTTGGCTGCCTCGTTCTTTGCGAAACGCTCGTTTGCGCGGCGTTGTTGGGGTGTTTGGACCTGTGAGTGGGAGTGGTAGTGTTAGTGATTGTGGTTGTTTGGGGGTTGAGCAGCTTGGTGTACCATTGTTGAAAGTGAGGAAAAGGTGGTTTGGTGGTTTGTGGAGGAGGAGAGTGAGTGATTGCAGGGTTGAGGTTATTTGCGGAGTCGGGAATGGCCCGAAAGGCCACGTTGTAACCCTTGTGACGATGTTGACAATCTGGCTTTCCCCTTTTTTGAGGCGTTTTGTAACTACGACAATTTAAGTAAGGTTTGTAGTAGGGAATTGTTTGGTTTTGATTTTTTTTTTTTTTTTTTTTTGAGTCTTCCTTCTATTGTTGATGGGTTTTTTGTAGATGATATACTTTCTGTCATTATGGAGTTTAGTATTTACATAGTACCTTTTTGCCAGGCACTGTACGATAATCGCTTGGGTTTATGGTAATCGGAATTTATGCTATAGGGTAAGCTTGATAGAAGATTTAGTATTGATATATCCTCGGGTATCACTTCTATATGGCCTGAAAACTACTTCAGTTGACTTATATGGCATACTAAATGACTCATACATCCAATGGACCAATGACTACGCATCTTCATATCCTTGAGTCGAATATTATAGCGTAAGAGAATCTTCATAAGTATCATTTTCAAGACAAGGGTTGCGTGAAAGCGGCCAGGACTATTATTCAGGATATTTCATGTTCAAACTTACTAGTAGCATATTCTGAGTGAAAGGCGAGAGGTGAAAGACCGTGTAAACATACCAAACTAGAGTCCCATATTCCCAGATCAATAATTTTCCGATACTTCGTTGAAAAGATGGGTATGGTCCCTTGAGCGCCCCTCTAAGATAGAGCTGGACACGATATCTGCACAGTATGATGCGTCGTATAAAGACTCGGAGACACAGATTGCTGCCCCGGCTGGAACATGTACTTTTAACTATGGTTAAATTTGTAATCCTTAATTGCCTTCTGGCGAATGCTCACTAATCGCTCATTTGCCAGGACCTCTAGATACCAGATATGGTGGGAGTTTGGGTAGGAGGAGCCAAGTAATGTTTTTTTATATGAATATATCAGCTCCAGCTGACCATAAATATAGAAAAAACATACATTTATCCAAGGAGACAAGTCGCACGGTCTCTCGCATAAAACTGTCCATCAAAGATAGCTGTGAAATACGCTTGTAGTCAAATGGATCTCTTTCCGCGGGATATCTTGCTATTCAGGGGACTCGCAGAGGCAGTAAATAAAAATATAGAGGTTGACCCATGATTCTGAATCATGATAATCTGCATCCTACAATTGTACCATTTCAGAAACCCTTGGACTTCAGAATGGCCTGTCTTTCGAATTAAAACAATGGCGCTCATAAAGGATTGGTTTGAGTTGAGCTGAGGCTCTAATTACCTGATGCAACCTAGCTACGAGACAAGTATGAGCGAGCTCTATTTGATTGTGCCGTAGAAACCGGCTACCTAGCAGTGGTATCGCTATTACTTGGGACGGCAGGGAGACGCGTGTTTTGTGTTTGAAAGATACGGAGGATCTGATATTATTATATTTGACTGTATAATGTGGTTATAATATAATAGTGGCGCAACTAGGATTTTACATTACGGTTGAGTTAAAATATTAATGACTATGAATGAAAACTATTATATTAGGCTGCACATATTAGATATAAGGCAAGTGGTATTGTTGGTTCTTGAGAGAGTAGATGCTAAGGTGGACTCGAAATATTTCCTGTGTCGAACAATATTATATTGGGCTGCACAAAATGGTCATAATGTGTTGGTGCGGACTTGGCGCGGCGTAGGTTTACGGGGCGTGGGGTAGGTAGTAACCGCTTCACTTCAGTCGTTCTCGTTCCAGGGCAAGCTCTGGGCAAGCTGAACCTCCCAGCCTAATTCCCTTTCTTGTTGGGGTATTTTGTGATTATTGACACCTAAAAAATATCTTGACTCTACCATTACAAGATTGTCAGCAATATCGTCAATATGTGCTTGGAATGGCCCACCGCGGTAGGACGTGGCAGAACAATGGGTTACCAGGAT